>QNTS01000053.1:1493251-1503623 GCA_003317085.1 Hucho hucho | reverse complement strand
TTAAACTGATGAGGGGTTAAACTGATGAGAGGTAGGGTTAAACTGATCGGAGGTAGGGTTAAACTGATGAGGGGTTAAACTGATGAGGGGTTCAACTGATGGGAGGTAGGGTTAAAATGATGAGGGGCTAAACTGATTAGGGGTATTGTTAAACTGATGGGGGTAGGGTTAAACTGATGGGAGGCAGGGTTAAACTGATGAGTGGTAGGGTTAAACTGATGGGAGGTAGGGTTAAACTGATGGGAGGCAGGGTTAAACTGATGGGAGGCAGGGTTAAACTGATGAGTGGTAGGGTTAAACTGATGGGAGGCAGGGTTAAACTGATGGGAGGCAGGGTTAAACTGATGGGAGGCAGGGTTAAACTGATGGGAGGCAGGGTTAAACTGAATAGGTGAAGTAAAAAAAAAAAAGTTAACTGCCTTTTTCAGGGGCAGAACAACATGTTTTTACCTAGTCAGCTCTGGGATTTGATCTATCTGGCCCAACGCTCTGACTACTAGGCTACTTGCCGTGTTATACTTAGTGTTAAACTAATGATGGGTAGGGTTAGGGTTAGGTTTTGGGTGTGTATGTGATGAAACAGGACTGTTTTCTTTTTCAGTAGCGTGCCCCGAACAAGTTTACGTTGTACCCATGCCATACGCCCCATCCAGGAAACAGCATTTATTGAGACCATTCAGAGCACGTCAGAGACTTATGGGCCATGCGACTGAATGTGAAGGAGGACTGTCAGTAACTTTTAAAAAAAATTGGAAAGAAAGATTCAGGGGGCCCCTTTGGCGTTTGTACGAAGACCAAATGCCTCCTCGGCCTGTCAGGAGAGGAGGGAGACGGCGGCCATGTTAGCAAGCTGGGCTGAGCCACAGTGGTGTGTCCAGGTGTTCCATTTCTATTGGCAATTCCGCAAGCAATAAAGCATTTCAGTTGCTCTCGCTTGTAAAGTGCTTTTTTGCCGTCTCCAAAATGATGTAATTAGCCAGGCGTCCCGGGCTGCATAGTGGCGGCCTCGACCCTGCCTGCATTGGTGAAGAGAAGCACATACACACACACACACACACACACACACACACACACACACACACACACACACACACACACACACACACACACACAGAGGTTGTGGACTCCCGGTGAGAGGACTGTGTCAGGGGTTTCCTTGAATATGTTTTCATTTAGGAATAAAAACACCACCAAGAGTGGTAGTCGTTTGCACAATAAACGTACACTTTAATTTTATTTGAGCCTTTCTACTGTGGATTCGGTTAGTGGCTTGTGTTTGTAATGTTTAAGAGAGATGGGGGACGGAGTATTTGAGGTTATGGAACTTCCTTTGATATGTGCAGTGGGGTAGTTTTTTCTAGTTGTTAGACAGAGATAGGCAATGTGTTTATCCAACGTCAAACCTTTGTTGCTTCCTATTAACCAAGACAAAACGCTTTTGTTTTCATCTCAGTTTAAACCCTTGTAAAAAAGTTATTTCTTTACATGGGGACCAGGTCCATAGCATGTTGACGACTTCTCACCATAGCAACCTGCCATATTGAATCTTAGCTAGTTTGAAAGCTCCCTCTCTCTCACCCTTCTAATCGATATAAGTCTCCAATGACTTATATGTTAATGACCGGAGTGTAAATGTACAGGGATTTTATTATTTGGGGGGGGGGGGGCATTTTGAAGTTATTTTCCTGTTTATGTAGTGTGGAATTTCCCCTTCAGACGTCGAGGGGTCATGACCTGAGCCTAGTGTTAGTAAGCTGGGCGTGGAGAGGTAACACTAACCTGACTCATTTGGCTCAGACAGATCTGATGATTCAGCAGAGGATTGTACTCAACCTCAAGTATAAGTTCAACCTGTCAGGCTGTGACAAGGAATTAAAAAATTAACTAAATCTAAACTAACACATATGTCAACCTAAATGAACAGATGGCAGACTTGATACACTGATTAAAAACTCCAAACTAAGTGAAAAAATAAGGTTTTTAGCATAGGACTTATACCCGATTTGATCAACATACAGGTTAAATACAGTATGACAACCATAAGGCAAACATTGTCTTAAACTAAGTCCAAACTCAAACTAAGTTAAAAAAAATAATGTTTTTATACCTGACACTTTTTTATATATCAGACCTCCCATATAGCTGTCAGAATTCTAGCAGCAGCAGCAGCCTCGTCAAAGAACACAAAAACAAGCTGTTCGCTATCACTGTGTTCCCATGGGAATGGGCCGACCAGGGTGTACCCACCCCACACCAACTAACATTCATCAGCACAAACATCAGCAGAACTACAGCCAACAAATCACACACACGCACACACACATGCGCGTGCGCATACACGCGCACACATGCACACACACACACAGATGGAGTTTACAGAGACCCCCTTCTCCCCCTCCGGTCCCAACATGCCTCAGAAAGAAGACCTTCTCCCCCTCTTGTCCCAACAGGCCTCAGAAAGCAGGCCTTCTCCCCTTCCTGTCCCAACAGGCCTCAGAAAGCAGGCTTTCTCCCCCTCCTGTCCCAACAGGCCTCAGAAAGCAGGCTATCGGTGCCAGCGATTAGCGAGTCCCACTCGTGAATTGGCCACAACAGGAAAAGGGATAAAGATTCCTGAGATGTGGGGCATGCAGTTTTCATCTCCCTGATAGAGACCAGTGCTGAGCTGCAACAGCAACAGCAGGCAAGGAGAGTAAACAGTGAGAAAACTGCCCCGAAAAAGAAACAAATAAATTATCCAACTCCTGACTACCAGCACAGTGAGATATGCTTGCGTTGTTAGGGAAGTAGAGCTGCTTGTGTTGTTAGGGAAGTAGAGTTAGATTGCATAAAACAATTTCTCCACAAACCAGTTTCTTTCTTTCTAATTGGCTTGTTTCTGTACGGAGTTAGCCATGAGGAAAGAATGCCTGTAACACCCTCAATCTCACACCTCCGTCTGCTCTCCTCAGGTGGAACAGAACTGAAACATAGAAATCATCTAGTCAGACAGGAGAGGCCCCAGTTCCAACAAAGCAGGCGCCTGTTATTTCCCCCCTCAAGCATTAGACAGTAAAAAGCACACCTCAGCTTCTGTCACTTGGCAAAAACTGGACATATCAATGTTGTTTCCATGTCATTTCAACCCCAAAATTATATATGATGACGTTGAATCAATGTAGAAAACTGTAATGTAATTTCGTATTTTTGTCACCCAACTTTTAACATAAATCCAATGACTTGGTGACATTTTTGTTGATTTCACATTGAATTCACGTTAGTTGACAACTCAACCAAATGTAAATCAAAACTACACATTGAGCTAACTTCTGTGCCCAATTGGGGGAGTGTCAACAGTGCTTAATGCACTCTGTGTCCTCATGTCCACATCTTCCAGCTCTCAATCCGCCTGGGTGCTTCTCTGCCCCCACAGCATGTCTTACCCTGACCCCTATAACTCCTCTTTGTTCTCAGCGATTCCCCTGGAATTCCCCCCCATCACATCCCCCATAACTCCCCCCCTCTCCACCACCACCCCCCTCAGGTGCCCTCTGACCTCTCCAGCGCCTCTGCCTCTCTGTGAGCCTGCCCTCACATTCCTCCAAGACACCCCAGCTCTGAAACAAGAGACCACGTTGAGCTCATCGCCAGGCTCAGAAGTTAGAGTTAAACAACATGAGAAAAAAGACAATCGTTGGGTTGAGGCTGATCAAGGGTTAAGTTAAGGAGGAAGCAAACCGACTGTCGGCGTCCTGACTGGTGCCTGTAGTTTCCTCCCCACACACGTCTGTCGCTTGCTACCCGCTGGCCAACAGACGCCGCGCTCTTTAAAGTTAACGAGCCCCTCGCTACCCTGCCATCCGGGAGCTGTCCTGGGATGCGTGTGTAACTCTACTCTATCTCTGACTATGCTCTGACCACCAGCTGCCTCAAGAACGGTAAGGGCCCCTCTTCTATCGTTTGTCTGACAACATGTGAGCGAAAGTAGCAGGAGAGAGAGAGAGAGAGAGAGAGAGAGAGAGAGAGAGAGAGAGACTAGCAACACCCCACAGCACTTAAAGCAAATCTCCAAACTCAAACTCCCTGTATCATTGTGATTCAGGCTGAGATAGCTACGAGAGTTGAGAAGACACACTTAATCGGTGCAATCATAATTAAACCAATCAGAGCATCTGCATAAAGAGGTAGAGTTTGAACGTATGAGAATGTACGCCCGAAAGGGCTGTCTCCTGGAGCTGAATGCAAGGAAGCTCTTTTAAATGTTTTACGGTGCTATTCCATGCATTATTAAGGCCTTGGGCACTGTCTGTTTTTTTTACAGTTCACTGACTGTTGTGCATTGTAAGCTATGTCTTCGTTGCAACTGACACTCATTTGACTTGCTTGTGTAGTGTTTACAAGGAAAATTCCCTGTGAAAGTTTCAGAAGAATTGTGATGCTTTGAGGTATGGTTAAGAAGAGTGACTTATGGTATTTTAATAGCCTGATAAAGTTGGGTATTATTCTGGGAAGCAGAGATAGACAGGCTCTTAGGAGTAGCCTGGAAATCTTGAAGATATGAGTACATCTTAAAAGCTGGTGCACACTATTGATATCTTGAACCACTTTCCAACAAAATGTATGAAATGTTTGGTGATGGGTTTTATTCATTTAATGGGTTCTGAGAGCTTTTCTGTGTTGCGTTTAGCATGATCTGACTGTTTAGTCTTCAGTTAAAATCTTAATTATCAAGAAAACATTTAAATGCATTAGCAGAACTGTAGAAAAGCTCTGATCGAGAATTCATGAAAAATCTGCCACAACACTTCTGCTGGGTTGCCATAAAAAGTACTTGTTATCTCTTTGTCAGTTTTAATTTCAGTAAACAATGAGGAACTCATGGGAACCCTGTCAAAATGGTTAGTGCTATCTGGCATCCTTGGGACATCCCTATACCCTATACCAGGGATGGGTGGGTCCTCGTGCCCACAAAAAAATTATGTGGGTACTCAGACCCACTCAGACCCACGGTTCCAAAATGGCGTAGCAGTGGGATGTCTGTTTTGATTGTCTTGTCCCCGTCCCTTGTATATATAGTTTTTCTTCGTATATATTTTGTATATATTTTAATCTCATTTTCCATCTACGGACTGAACATACTCTCCTGCAACCCGTCTCACCCAATGTGGTATGGATCTGCTATTTTTTATACTTTAGAACCGGAACCTCCTTCAGAAGCTAGCCAGCTATTACTGGGCTTCAATTACCTCTTTTGCCAATTGTCCTGGACCCTTTGCTGCCGACACGGAGCCCCGCCGATCCATCACGACTGGTCTACCGACCTAACCATCCCAGGGGGTTTCTGTCCCGAAGCAAGCACCAGTTAGCCTGGAGCTAGCCTCGATCTAGGCCCATCTCCCGGCTAGCCGAATAAATCCATCAAATAATTACTGGGCTTCAATACCTCTTTTGCCAATTGGCCTGGACCCTTTGCTGCCGACACGGAGCCCCGCTGATTCATCACGACTGGTCTGCCGACGTAACCGTCCAAGGGGGTTTCAACAGGCTTTCCCGTTGCGACATCCCCCTGAGGCCCATCTGCTAGCCCGCTGCTAGCCCCGGCCTGCTAGCTGTCTGAATCGCAGTGCCTCCAGCTCGCCTAGCTACTCACTGGACCCTATGATCACTCGGCTACACATGCTTCTCACTAATGTCAATATGCCTTGTCTATTGCAGTTTTGGTGAGTACTTTTTGTCTTATTTAACTGTAGAGCCTCTAGCCCTGCTCAATATGCCTTAGCTAGCCCTTATGTTCCACCCCCCACACATGCAGTGACCGCATCTGTCTCAAGAGACAAAACCTCTCTCATCGTCACTCAATGCCTAGGCTTACCTCCACTGTACTCACATCCTACCATACCCTTGACTGTACATTATGCCTTGAATCTATTCTTCCGCGCCCAGAAAACTGCTCCTTTTACTCTCAGTTCCGAACGTACTAGACAACCAGTTCTTTTAGCCTTGAGCCGTACTCTTATCCTACTCCTCCTCTGTTCCTCTGATGATGTAGAGGTTAACCCAGGCCCTGCAGCCCCCAGCATCACTCCCATTCCCCAGGCGCTCTCATTTGTTGACTTCTGCAACCGTAAAAGCATTGGTTTCATGCATGTTAACATTAGAAGCCTCCTCCCTAAGTTTGTTTTATTCACTGCTTTAGCAATGAATCCGCCAACCCGGATGTCCTAGCCACCAAAAATCCTGATCTTTCCATCCCTAACTACAACATTTTCCGACAAGATAGAACTGCCAAAGGGTGCAGAGTTGCAATCGCCTGCAGAGTTCTGTCATACTATCCAGGTCTGTGCCCAAACAATTCAAGCTTCTACTTTTAAAAATCCACCTTTCCGGAAACAAGTCTCTCACCGTTGCTGCTTGTTATAGACCCCCCTCAGCCCCCAGCTGTGCACTGGACACCATATGTGAATTGATCGCCCCCCATCTATCTTCAGAGTTCGTACTGTTAGGTGACCTAAACTGGGACATGCTTAACACCCCAGCCGTCCTACAATCTAAGCTAGATGCCCTCAATCTCACACAAATTATCAAGGAACCTACCAGGTACAACCCTAAATCCGTAACCATGGGCACCCTCTTAGATATAATCCTGACCAATTTGCCCTCTAAATCAGGATCTCAGCGATCACTGCCTCATTGTCTGTGTGTGTAATGGATCAGCAGTCAAACGACCACCCCTCATCACTGTCAAACGCTCCCTAAAACACTTCAGCGAGCAGGCCTTTCTAATCGACCTGGCCCGGGTATCCTGGAAGGATATTGACCTCATCCCGTCAGTAGAGGATGCCTGGTTGCTCTTTAAGAGTGCTTTCCTCACCATCTTAAATAAGCATGCCCCATTCAAAAAATGTAGAACTAAGAACAGATATAGTCCTGTGCATTCTGCATTAGCATCGAATAGCCCCTGCGATAAACCGCACCCCCCCCCGCTTCACCTTCACCCAAATCCAGACAGCTGATGTTTTGAAAGAACTGCAAAATCTAGATCCCTACATATCAGCTGGGCTAGACAATCTCAACCCTCTCTTTCTAAAATGATTTGCCGAAACCCCTATTCAACCTCTCTTTCGTATCGTCTGAGGTCCCCAAAGATTGGACAGCTGCCTCAGTCATCCCCCTCTTCAAAGGGGAGACACTCTAGACCCACACTGTTATAGGCCTATATCCATTCTGCCCTGCCTTTCTAAAATCTTTGAAAGCCAAGTTAATAAACAGATCACTGACCATTTCGAATCCCACCATACCTTCTCCACTATGCAATCTGGTTTCCAAGCTGGTCATGGGTGAACCTCAGCCACGCTCAAGGTCCTAAACGATATCATAACCGCCATTGATAAAAGACAGTACTGTGCAGCCGTCTTCATCGACCTGGCCAAGGCTTTCGACTCTGTCAATCACCGCATTTTTATCTGCAGACTCAATAGCCTTGGCTTCTCAAATGACTGCCTCACCTGGTTCACCAACTACTTCTCAGATAGAGCTCAGTGTGTCAAATCGGAGGGCCTGTTGTCCGGACCTCTGACAGTCTCTATGGGGGTGCTACAGGGTTCAATTCTCGAGCCCGTCTCTTTTCTCTGTACATATCAAGGATGTCGCTCTTGCTGCTGGTGATTCTCTGATCCACCTCTACGCAGACGACACCATTCTGAATACATCTGGCCCTTCTATGGACACTGTGTTAACTAACCTCCAGACGAGCTTCAACGCCATACAACTCTCCTTCCAACTGCTCTTAAATGCAAGTAAAACTAAATGCATGCTCTTCAACCAATTGCTGCCCGCACCTGCACTCCTGCCCGCCTAGCATCACTACTCTGGACGGTTCTGTTTTTGAATATGTGGACAACTACAAATACCTAGATGTCTGGTTAGACTGTAAACTCTCCTTCCAGACACACATTAAGAATCTCCAATCCAAAATTAAACCTAGAATTGGCTTCCTATTTTGCAACAAAGCCTCCTTCACTAATGCCGCCAAACAAGCCCTCGTAAAACTGACTATCCTACCGATCCTTGACTTCGGCGATATCATTTACAAAATAGCCTCCAACACTCTACTCTACAGTGCCATCCGTTTTATCACCAAAGCCCCATATACTACCCACCACTGTGACCTGTATGCTCTCTTTGGCTGGCTCCAGGTCATCTATAAGTCTTTGCTAGGTAAAGCCTCGCCTTATCTCATCTCACTGGTCACCATAGCAACACCCACCCGCTCCAGCAGGTATATTGCACTGGTCATCCCCAAAACCAACACTTACTTTGGCCGCCTTTCCTTCCAGTTTTCTGCTGCCAATGACTGAAGCTGGAGACATATATCTCCCTCTCTAACTTTAAGCATCAGCTGTCAGAGCAGCTTACCGATCAATGTACCTGTACACAGCCAATCTGTAAATAGCACACCCGACTACCTCATCCCCATATTATTACTTACCCTCTTGCTCTTTTGCACCCCAGTATCTCTACTTGCACATCATCATCTGCACATCTATCACTCCAGTATTAATGCTAAATTGTAATTATTTTCACCTCTATGGCCTATTTATTGCCTACCTCCCTACTCTTCTACATTTGCACACACTGTACATAGATTTTTCTATTGTGTTATTGACTGTACATTTGTTTATGTGTAACTCTGTGTTGTTGTTTTTGTCGCACTGCTTTGCTTTATCTTGGCCAGGTCGCAATTGTAAATGAGAACTTGTTCTCAACTGGCCTACCTGGTTAAATAAAAGTGAAATAAAAATATATATACAAAAATAAACTAGCCACTGCAGGCACTCATGAAGAGTTCAGTTTTTTTTGTGGCCTCCAAACCCCATCAAAGTTGCCCATCCCTACCTTAACCCCTACCCTTACCCTAACCATAACCATAACCATAACCTTAACCCTTACCTTAACCATTTTACATTTCAACTTCAATGCAGTAGTTTGATTATTGATCAAACACCCAACTTAAAAGTATATATACTTATAATAGATTTCATAGAACTACGTCAAATTATACAGTATTATATACACTAACGTTCAAAGGTTTGGGGTCACTTAGATATTTCCTGTGGTCTCTCAGCCTCTCTCTGTCTCTCTCTCTCCCGCTCTCTCTGTGGTCTCTCAGCCTCTCTCACTCTCTCTCTCTCTCTCCACCTCTCTCTGTGGTCTCTCAGCCTCTCTCTGTCTATCTCTCTCCACCTCTCTCTGTGGTCTCTCAGCCTCTCTCTCTCTCTCTCTCCCCCTCTCTCTGTGGTCTCACACCCTCTCTCTTTCTCTCGTATGTTTTCTCTCTTGTCTCTCTTCTCTCTCAGATCTCGTATTACTGTATTCAAAATATTCTTCAACTATATACATATATATATATATATACACACTGTCGTTAAAAAGTGGGGGTCACTTAGAAATGTCCTTGTTTTTGGAGGGAAAGTAAAAAAAATGGTCCATTAAAATAACATAAAATTGATCAGAAATACAGTGTAGACATTGTTAATGTTGTAAATGACTATTGTAGCTGGAAATGGCAGATTTTTTTTATGGAATATCAACATAGGCGTACAGAGGCCTATTATCAGCAACCATCACTCCTGTGTTCCAATGGCACGTTGTGTTAGCTAATCCAAGTTTATCATTTTAAAAGGCTAATTGATCATTAGAAAACCATTTTGCAAATATGTTAGCACAGCTGAAAACTGTTGTCCTGATTAAAAAAGCAATAAAACTGGCCATCTTTAGACAAGTTGAGTATCTGGAGCATCAGCATTTGTGGGTTCGGTTGCAGGCTCAAAATGGCTAGAAACAAAGAACTGTCTTCTGAAACTCATCAGTCTATTCTTGTTCGTACAGCGCTGTGTACTACTCCCTTCACAGAACAGCGCAAACTGGCTCTAACCAGAATAGAAAGAGGAGATTGCAAAAGGGTTTTCTATGGGCCTCTGCACGCCTATGTAAATATTCAATTAAAAATCAGCCGTTTCCAGGTACAATAGTCATTTACAATATTAACAATGTCTACACTGTATTTCTGATCAATTTGATGTTATTTTAATGGACAAAAAATGAGTTTTTCTTTAAAAACAAGGACATCCCTAGGTGACCCCAAACTTTTGAACGTCAATTAACACATTTCTCAGATACCAGAACTCTATTTACATACTGTTTCATAATGATGTAACTATGACATTAGAACAACACATTTCCACTATGACCCCTACATGAGCATTTAGCTGCCTCGTTGCATGTGCATGTCTTGAGTCAGATGATCGTCGAGAAACTCAGTCATGAATCAGACGTTGTCTAGAGCAGCAACTTGGCCTGAGAGAGAGAGAGAGAGAGAGAGAGAGAGAGAGAG
>QNTS01000053.1:1466684-1493021 GCA_003317085.1 Hucho hucho | reverse complement strand
TGTCTAGAGCAGCAACTTGGCCTGAGAGAGAGAGAGAGAGAGAGAGAGAGAGAGGTTGGGGGGGCAAACCAAGAACCAGGCACAAGGGAAGAACTGTTCCTCTGGTGTAATATAACGCCTTCACCGCTCAGCCTCTTCTGGGCATCAGAGAAAGAGGGAGAGAGAAATGGCCTCCAGCGGATGAAATAAAAAATGTAATCAAATACCAGCAGGTAATGTCATTAGTGCTAAAGGAATGGAGGGTGTAATATAAAAAGTATATATGTGGAAAAAGATACTGCACTGGAATTTGTGAGCTACACTACATGACCAAAGGTATATGAACACCTGCTTATCAAACATCTCATTCCAAAATCATGGGCATTAATATGGAGTTGGTCCCCCCTTTGCTGCTATAACAGCCTCCACTCTTCTGGGAAGGCTTTCCACTAGATGTTGGAACATTGCTGCGGGGACTTGCTTCCATTCAGCCGCAAGCCGCACTGTTTTGCACAAAGTTGGAAGAACAGAATCATCTAGAATGTAATTGTATGCTGTAGCGTTAAAATGTCCCTTCACTGGAACTAAGGGGCCTAGCCTGAACCATGAAAAACAGCCCCATACCATTATTCTTCCTCCACCAAACTTTACAGTTGGCACTATGCATTGAGGCAGGTAGCATTCTCTTGGCATCCGCCAAACCCAAATTTGTCTGTCGGACTACCAAATGGTGAAGTGTGATTCATCACTCCAGGGAACACGTTTCCACTGTTCCAGAGTCCAATGGTGGTGAGCTTTACACCACTCCAGCCGACGCTTGGCATTGCACATGGTAATCTTAAGCTTTTGTGCAGCTGCTCGGCCATGGAAACCTACTTCGTGAATCTCCCGACAAACAGTTATTGTGCTGAATTTGCTTTCAGAGGCAGTTTGGAAGTCGGTAGTGAGTGTTGCAACCGAGGTCAGGCAATTTTTCAGCACTCGGAGGTCCCGTTCTGTGTGCTTGTGTGGCCTACCACTTCGCGACTGAGCCATTGTTGCTCCAAGACGTTTCCACTTCACAATAACAGCACTTAGAGTTGACCGGGGAGGCTCTAGCAGGGCAGAAATTAGACTAATTGACATGTTGGAAAGGTGGCATCCTGTGACGGTGCCACGTTGAAAGTCACTGAGCTCCTCATTAAGGCCATTCTACTGAAAATGTTGTCTATGGAGATTGCATGGCTGTGTGCTCAATTGTATATATCAACGGGTGTGGCTGAAAACGCCAAATTCACTAATTTGAAGAGTTGTCCACATACTTTGTATATATAATGTATATTTTCCTGGGAACTTCATGACAGGGTGATGTACAGTTGAATTCGGAAGTTTACATACACTTAGGTTGGAGTCATTAAAACTCGTTTTTCAACCACTCCACAAGCGTCTTGTTAACAAACTACAGTTTTGGCAAGTTGGTTAGGACATCTTCTTTGTGCATGACACAAGTAATCTTTCCAACAATTGTTTACAGACAGATTATTTCACTTATAATTCACTGTATCACAATTTCAGTGGGTCAGAAGTTTACATACACTAAGTTAACTGTGCCTATAAACACCTTGGAAAATTCCACAAGATTATGTCATGGTTTTCGAGGCTTCTGATAGGCTAATTGACATAATTTAAGTCAATTGGAGGTGTACCTGTGGATGTATTTCAAGGCCTACCTTCAAACAGTGCCTCTTTGCTTGACATCATGGGAAAATCAAAAGAAATCAGTCAAGACATTGTAGACCTCCACAAGTCTGGTTCATCCTTGGGAGAAATGTCCAAATGCCTGAAGGTACCAAGTTCATCTGTTCAAACAATAGTATGCAAGTATAAACACCATGCGACCACGCAGCCGTCATACCGCTCAGGAAGGAGACGCTTTCTGTCTCCTAGAGATGAACGCACTTTGGTGCGAAAAGTTCCAATCAATCCCAGAACAACAGCAAAGGACCTTGTGAAGATGCTGGAGGAAACAGGTACAAAAGTATCTATGTCCACAGTAAAACGAGTCCTATATCAACATAACCTGAAAGGCCGCTCAGCAAGAAAGAGGCCGCTGCTCCAAAACCGCCATAAAAAAGCCAGACTATGGTTTGCAACTGCACATGGGGACAAAGATCGCACTTTTTGGGGAAATGTCCTCTGGTCTGATTAAACAAAAATGGAACTGTTTGGCCATAATGACCATCGTTATGTTTGGAGGAAAAAGGGGGAGGCTTGCAAGCCGAAGAACACCATCCCAACCGTGAAGTACGGGGGTGGCAGCATCATGTTGTGGGGGTGCTTTGCTGCAGGAGGGACTGGTGCATTTCACAAAATAGATGGCATAATGAGGAAGGAAAATGATGTGGATATATTGAAGCAACATCTCAAGACATCAGTCAGGAAGTTAAAGCTTGGTCGTCAATGGGTCTTCCAAATGGACAATGACCCCAAGCATACTTCCAACGTTGTGGCAAAATGGCTTAAGGACAACAATGTCAAGGTGAACCCCTGACCTCAATCCCATAGAAAATGTGTGGGCAGAACTGAAAAAGCATGTGTGAGCAAGGAGGCCTACAAACCTGACTCAGTTACACCAGCTCTGTCAGGAGGAATGGGACAAAATTCACCCAACTTATTGTGGGAAGCTTGTGGAAGGCTACCCAAAACATTTGACCCAAGTTAAACAATTTAAAGGCAATTCTACCAAATACTAATTGAGTGTATGTAAACTTCTGACCCACTGGGAATGTGAGGAAATATATAAAAGGTGAAATAAATTATTCTCTCTACTATTATTCTGACATTTCACATTCTTAAAATAAAGTGGTGATCCTAACTAACCTAAGACAGGGAATTTTTACTTGGATTAAATGTCAGGAATTGTGAAAAACTGAGTTTAAATGTATATGGCTAAGGTGTATGTAAACTTCTGACTTGAACTGTATATACACATACACATACATAAACATACAGTGGGGCAAAAAAGTATTTAGTCAGCCACCAATTGTGCAAGTTCTCTCACTTAAAAAGATGAGAGAGGCCTGTAATTTTCATCATAGGTACACTTCAACTATGACAGACAAAATGAGGAAAGAAATCCAGAAAATCACATTGTAGGATCTTTAATGAATTTATTTGCAAATTATGGTGGAAAATAAGTATTTGGTCAATAACAAAAGTTTATCTCAATACTTTGTTATATACCCTTTGTTGGCAATGACAGAGGTCAAACGTTTTCTGTAAGTCTTCACAAGGTTTTCACACACTGTTGCTGGTATTTTGGCCCATTCCTCCATGCAGATCTCCTCTAGAGCAGTGATGTTTTGGGGCTGTCGCTGGGCAACACGGACTTTCAACTCCCTCCAAAGATTTTCTATGGGGTTGAGATCTGGAGACTGGCTAGGCCACTCCAGGNAGGGACTCAAATCCTGCAGTGCCAGACGTGTCCCCCTGCTTAAGCCAGTACATGTTCAGGCCCGTCTGAAGTTTGCTAGAGAGCATTTGGATGATCCAGATGAGGATTGGGAGAATGTCATATGGTCAGATGAAACCAAAATAGAACTTTTTGGTAAAAACTCAACTCGTCGTGTTTGGAGGACAAAGAATGCTGAGTTGCATCCAAAGAACACCATACCTACTGTGAAGCATGGGGGTGGAAACATCATGCTTTGGGGCTGTTTTTCTGCAAAGGGACCAGGACGACTGATCCGTGTAAAGGAAAGAATGAATGGGGCCATGTATCGTGAGATTTTGAGTGAAAACCTCCTTCCATCAGCAAGGGCATTGAAGATGAAACGTGGCTGGGTCTTTCAGCATGACAATGATCCCAAACACACCGCCCGGGCAACGAAGGAGTGGCTTCGTAAGAAGCATTTCAAGGTCCTGGAGTGGCCTAGCCAGTCTCCAGATCTCAACCCCATAGAAAATCTTTGGAGGGAGTTGAAAGTCCGTGTTGCCCAGCGACAGCCCCAAAACATCACTGCTCTAGAGGAGATCTGCATGGAGGAATGGGCCAAAATACCAGCAACAGTGTGTGAAAACCTTGTGAAGACTTACAGAAAACGTTTGACCTCTGTCATTGCCAACAAAGGGTATATAACAAAGTATTGAGATAAACTTTTGTTATTGACCAAATACTTATTTTCCACCATAATTTGAAAATAAATAAATTTAAAATCCTACAATGTGATTTTCTGGATTTCTTTTTCTCATTTCGTCTGTCATAGTTGAAGTGTACCTATGATGAAAATTACAGGCCTCTCTCATCTTTTTAAGTTGGAGAACTTGCACAATTGGTGGCTGACTAAATACTTTTTTGCCCCACTGTACATACGTACACACATATTTTAAAGTAGTGTATGTCTAAAAAATTCTGTAAATTATACTTTTTCTTTAAATTTTGCCTCAGTATACTACAATATCATATATAACAATTTGATTATAGTAAAGATGGTATTTTCACCAGCCATCAGTTCCATTATTTATTTCAGAATTGAGCCCAATATGAATTTTGTTAATTTAGATGTCTGTCATTGCTTTCTTTCATGTAATTTGTTTTATTTACTATAAAACATTAAGATGATAACACAAAAACACAACAACAACAAAAATATATCTGAATCTAACACACCTCCGGTTGAAACACTGTCAAACATTTTAGCCTGCCAGTGATGACTGCACTGCATGCATCCTCTCTTGGCTGGAACATGGATCCAGAGAGCAGAGTAGTTTGTGACAGACTGAATTCTGAGAGTCACTTTATGGGTTGTGAGTAGCAAGGCCATTGATGTTTGTTTTGGAACGTTCAGAAGGCGACCAATAGAGCACTCCGGAGCTCCGAGCTGCCAGCAGGCCAAGGCTTCGCACAGAGTGTCTCTCTCTCTCTCTCAATTCAATTCCATTTCATTTCAAAGGGTGTTATTGTCATGGGAAACATATGTTTACATTGCCAAAGCAAGTGAAATAGATAATAAACAAAAGTGAAATTAACCAAAAAAAATGTACAATAAAGAGAAATGTCAAAAGTCATATCAATGCTATGTACAGTGTTATAACGATGTGCAAATAGTTAAGTACAACTGGGAAAATAAATAAATATAAATATGGGTTGTATTTACAATGGTGTTTTTCTTAACTGGTTGCCCTTTTCTTGAGGCTAAAGGTCACAAATCTTGCTGCTGTGATGGCACACTGTGGTATTTCACACAATAGATATGGGAGTTTAGTCGAATTGGATTTGATTTGGAATTTTTTGTGGGTCTGTGTAATCTAATGGAAATATGTGTCTCTAATATGGTCACACATTTGTCAAGAGGTTAGGAAGTGCAGCTCAGTTTCCACTTCATTTTGTGGGCAGTGTGCACAAAGCCTGTCTTCTCTTGAGATCCAGGTCTGCCTACGGTGGCCTCTCTCAATAGCAAGGCTATGCTCACTGAGATGTGCATAGTCAAAGCTTTCCTTCATTTTGGGTCAGTCACAGTGGACAGGTATTTTGCCACTGTGTACTCTCTCTGTTTAGGGCCAAATAGCATTCTAGTTTGCTCTGTTTTCTTTGTAAATTCTAGTGGTTAGAGAATCTCAGAGGTAAAAATCTGTCGTTCTGCCCCTGAGCAAGGCAGTTCACCCGCTGTTCCCCTAGTGCCGAACACATGGATGTTAAGGCAGCCCCCCGCACCTCTGGGTTAAATGCGGAAGACACATTTCAGTTGAAGGTATTCAATTGTACAGCTGACTAGGTATCCCCCTTTCTGTGTCAAGTAATTATCTTTTTGTTTTCTCATGATTTGGTTGGGTCAAATTGTGTTGCTGTCCTGGGGCTCTGTGGGGTCTGTTTGTGTTTGCTCTCTCTCCCCCTCTCTCTGTGGTCTCTCAGCCTCTCTCTGTCTCTCTCTCTCTCTCCCCCCCTTTCTCTGTGGTTTCTCAGCCTCTCTCTGTCTCTCTCTCTCCCCCTCTCTCTATGGTCTCTCAGCCTCTGTCTGTCTCTCTCTCTCTACCCCTCTCTCTGTGGTCTCTCAGCCTCTGTCTCTCTCTCCTGCGCTCTCTGTAGTATATCACCCTCTCTCTGTCTCTCTCTCTCCCCCTCTCTTTGTGGTCTATCACCCTCTCTCTGTCTCTCTCCCCCTCTCTGTGTTGCCTCTCAGCCTCTCTCTTTCTCTCTCCCTCTCCCCTTCTCTCTTTGGGGTGGCAGGTGGCCTAGTGGTTAGAGCGTTGGACTAGTAACCGAAAGGTTGCAAGATCAAATCCCTGAGCTGACATTTCTTGTTCTACCCCTGAACAAGGCAGTTAACCCACTGTTCCTAGGCCATCATTGAAAATAAGAATTTGTTCTTAACTGACTTGCCTAGTTAAATAAAGATTAAATTTGGCCCTTCTCTCTGTGGTCACTCAGCCTCTCTCTTTCTCTGTGGTCTCTCAGCCTCTCTCTGTGGTCTCACACCCTCTCTCATTTGTTTTCTCTCTTGTCTCTCGTCTCTCTCAGATCTCATATTACTGTATTGAAATATTCTTTAAATATATATATATATATACACTGTCGTTAAAATGTTAGGGTCACTTAGAAATGTCATTTTTTTAAAAAGAAAAGTATGTTTTTTGTCCATTAAAATAACATCAAATTGATCAGAAATACGGTGTAGACATTGTTCATGTTGTAAATGACCATTGTAGCTGGAAATATATATATTTTTTATGGAATATCTACATAGGCGTACAGAGGCCGAATATCAGCAACCATCACTCCTGTGTTCCAATGGCACGTTGTGTTAGCTAATCCAAGTTTATCATTTTAAAAGGCTAATTGATCATTAGAAAACCCTTTTGCAATTATGTTAGCACAGCTGAAAACTGTTGTGCTAATTAAAGAAGCAATAGAACTGGCCTTTTTTAGACTAGTTGAGTATCTGAAGCATCAGCATTTGTGGGTTCCATTACAGGCTCAACATGGCTAGAAACAAATACATTTTTTCAGAAACTCGTCAGTCTATTCATGATCTGAGAAATGAAGACTATTCCATGAGAGAAATTGCCAAGAAACTGAAGATCTCGTACAACGCTGTGTACTACTCCCTTCACTGAACAGCGCAAACTGGCTCTAACCAGAGTAGAAAGAGGAGTAGGAGGCCCCGGTGCACAACTGAGCAAGAGGACAAGTACATTAGAGTGTCTAGTTTGAGAAACAGACGCCTCAAAAGTCCTCAACTGGCAGCTTCATTAAATAGTATCCGCAAAACACCAGTTTCAATGTCAACAGAGGCGACTCCGGGATGCTGTCCTCTGTCCAGTGTCTGTGTTCTTTTGCCCATATTAATTAATGTTTTATTTTTATTGGCCAGTCTGAGATATGGCTTTTTCTTTGCATCTCTGACTAGAAGGCCAGCATCCCGGAGTTGTTTCTCTAAAATCTGCCATCGTGACACAAGGTGCTGCATGATTTACAACTGTCCCGTCAAGCCGATCCCTAAGAAGTACATTAATGTGGATTAATGTGGATGCTACAATGACTATGGTTAGTCCTGAATGAATCGTGAATAGTGATGAGTGAGAAAGTTACAAACGCACAAATATTAGACCACCAAGACATGCTAACCTCTCACCATTATAATAACAGGGGAGGTTAGCATTTTTGGGGGCAATATGATATTTGTGAGTATTTAACTTTCCCACTAATTCATTATATTGTCTCCCAAGTGGCACAGGGGTCTAAGGCACTGTTTTTCAGAGATGTAGGTGTCACTACAGACACCTTGGTTCAAATCCAGGCTGTATCACAACTGGCTGTGATTGGGAGTCCCATAGGTGCACAGTTGGCCCAGGGTCTGGCCGGTGTAGGCCGTCATTCTTAGTAAGAATTTGTTCTTAACTGACTTGCATAGTTAAATAAAGGTTACATAAATCTGTAATCATGGTAGCACGTATAAGTGTTTAGAAATATATTATATTCTTATTTACAATAAAAGTGACTCCAAAATGACACAATTCATTATTTACCATTAATTTCTATTGGGCACAAAATAATCTGAAACACAACCAAAACAAACAGCAAATCTATCCAACAAGTTTGTAGAGTCATAAGATTTATGTAATCATTGCGTGCTATGAATATGGAACCAAATAATAAATGGGGGGGACTATGTACAAAAAGTGCTGTAACGGTTCACCTGATATGGATGACAGTACCCTAAAATTAAAGCTGATAGTCTGCACTTTAACCTCATAGTCATTTCAAACACAAAGTGCAGGAGTACGGAGCCAAAACAACAACAGAAAATGTCACTATCCCAATACTTTTGTAGCTCACAGTATAACGTTTTGGAATGAAACTCTTCAAATGGTTCATTGCTTTTTCATCAAAAAAATGCTGTTTGCTGTTTTTACCAATCACATTCTGTTTCATTGAGTCCAACTAGCCAATTTGGGATGGTAATCTATAGGCATACTTTTGGAATACAGATAACTACAGTCAGTAAATGTCTATTTATCTGTATTCCGAGTTATTTCTTTTCTATCAGGGATAACATGAGTGGAAATAGAAACCACCAAAAAGGATCCGTGAGGGGAGAGAGGCAGAGCTGGGTCAGCATGAGTTATCTGATAGTGCAGTGTGTGTGTGTGTGTGTGTGTGTCTGCTCTTGTGTGTTTCCGAGTGCATTAGATCGTGCGCGTGTGTTTTATTAAGTGACGGACTAATAAAAAATCCCAGAACAATGTGTGGGAAGACAGACATTGGTCTAAAAGGCCCATTCATCCTGAGTCATGTTTCACTGGGACTGCAGTGTCAGACTAAGAGAGAAACAACACAGACTAATATCCTTCATTTGCCCTAGCAGACACACACACTCAAACACACGCACGTGGAAGGGGACAAACGCACAAACTCATAGCTACAAACACACACAAACACACACACACAAGTAGGAAAACAACACGCTGTTCCTGGTTGCCTCTCCTAGTGCCTGATCAAAGAAAGACCTTGTCTTCTCATAGCTGCTACTGCCCTCCTTACTGCTGTTGGATGGAAATAACTAGGAAAATATACGCGTAAACCTCTGTTGACATGGCGGATGTGGATGATTGAAATACGGAGTTATACACTGTGTTGCTTTCTTTTCTGCTTTAGAGGAAAAACACATCTGACTCATTAGAACAGCTCTGTTTCTACTAGTCTGGTCAAAACGTTGTGTGGACCTGATTTTGAAGGAGTTCAAGGGGTACTCTGACCATGAAAAGGAATAACCCAAGAAGCCCGGGATGCAAAAAGAATATAGTTCATTTAATCCATGCTTGAAAAAATACCAAGGGTGACAACGCAGGTTGTTTTAAACCTGAGGAGAGGTGGCACGTCAAAAAACAAGCTTTGTTTCAGCTGTTTAGCTGGATGACTGTCCATTTTCCATGCTAGTCAAAAAGGAGGTGTGTGGTGTGATAGCTTAGCCTTACTTCTGAATATTTTAAAGTGACTGGGCTGCTGTTACTTTCTGCTGGGAGGGTGGTAGGCAGGGAGTGGGGCTCAATGTTTTCTCTCTTTGGATAAGAAAAGACAGAGTGGTAATCACCCAGCTACCCAGGCCTACAGGCCTCCGTTAGGCTACTGACAGAGCAACGCGCACACACACACACACACACACTCCACCACCCGCAGGGTTAAGAGATCCGCCTGGCAGGCAGCAGTGTCATGGCCAGGTCGTCAACTGAGCCTGCAAATGAAATCTTAACGCAACCGACAGATTGAAACCAGAGGAGGGCAGGTAGCAAAGCTTGGATGAGCATGTTCAGGCATTTCCATTAGAAGCCTCGGGGCAAGTGGACAACCAAACATCTAGGCTTGCACAATCTCCACAAAGTTTATCTTGGACGTGCTAAACCCCAACATATCCAGACTATATCCGTGATGCATGATATGGAATGGACTGAAATGGATGTTGCAACAGCAACATGAATAATGGCTGATGCTTTAGTGTTTATTTTAGAGTGGAAGAGGCACTAAGGCATGAAGGGGGAGTCAGTTGTCAGTGGTCAGAGATGTGATGCCTGTTAAATTAGTTCACTGTGACTGTGGCTAGATGGAGCAGAATATAAAGAGAGAGAGAGAAAAGTGAAGGTGTAAACTTAGCAGTAGAAAACCTAAACAGTATATTTGACCTCTCAGCTTCCTTATCAAATCAAAACATATCAAGCAGAAAACCGAAGAAAATGAACAACAGTGACAAATGGTTTGATGAAGAATGCAAAAACCTCAGAAAGAAATGGAGAAACCTATCCAACCAAAAACATAGAGACCCAGAAAACCTGAGTCTACACCTTCACTATGGTGAACCACTAAAACAAACTAAAAATACACTATGGAAAAAGAAGGAACAGCACCTCAGAAACCAGCACAATGTAATTGAACAATCCATAGACTCTAACCACTTCTGGGAAAATTGGAAAACACTAAACAAACAAGAACACAAAGAGTTATCAATCTAAAACGAAGATGTATGGGTAAACCACTTCTCCAATCCTTTTGGCCCTATAACAACAAACAAACAGCAAAAGAATATACATGATCAAATGTAAATCTTAGAATCAACTATTAAAAACTACCAGAGCCCACTGGATTCTCAAATTACATTGAATGAACTACAGGACAAAATACAAAACCTCCAACTCAAAAATATCCACTTTGAAGATAAGACCCAGATGCAAACAACATCGGATAAACAATAGTTTAATATTCCAACAGGGGCAGGCAATAGACAGCACAAGGCAGGCAGGGGTCAGTAAACCAGAGGTGGGGCAACGGTGCAGGGCGGTAGGCAGGCTCAGGGTCAGGGTAAGGCAGAGGTCAGTAATCCAGAGGGGGGCAAAAAGCTGGAGCTGAGACAAAAACCGCTGGTTGACTTGAACAAACAAGACAAAGTGGCAACAGACAAACAGAGAACACAGGTATAAATACACAGGGGATAATGGGGAAGATGGGCGACACCTGGAGAGGGGTGGAGACAATCACAAAGAAAGGTGAAACAGATCAGGGTGGGACAAAAAATGCCTGTGTTGTTGATGGTATACTCAATGAAATGATAAAATATGCAGACCACAAATTGGCTGTCCTTAAACTCTTTGACAGCGTCCTAATCTCAGGTATCTTCCCCAATATTTGTAACCAAGGACTGATCACCCCAATCCACAAAAGTGGGGATAAATTTGACCTCAATAACTACGGTGGGATATGGGTCTACAGCAAACTTGGGAAAATCCTCTGCAATATCATTAACTTCTTAGGGCTAGGGGGCAGTATTTTGAAGTTCGGATGAAAAACGTGTTACTCAGGCCCAGAAGCTAGGATATGCATATAATTAGTAGCTTTGGATAGAAAACACTGAAGTTTCTAAAACTGTTAAAATAATGTCTGTGAGTATAACATAACTGATATCGCAGGCAAAAACCAGAGCAAAATCCATCCGGGATGTCTGAATCAGTCATGTCACACTGTTTTCAATAGGCCAGCTATTCAAATTCTTATTGTTTAACTACTTAGGGAGTGGTGGGGCGCTAGCCACTCCCGACACTACCCGGTGAAATGTAAGGCGCCAAATTCAAAATCCAAAAGTTGTATTATTAAACATTCATCAATATACAAGTGTTGCATAGTATTCAAAAGCTCTGATTCTTGGCAATATCACAGCGTTGTCAGATTTCAAAAAGGCTTTACGGCGAAAGCACAACATTTGATTGTTTGTGGATAGCACCTTCAATATTTAGCCATTAGCATAAATTCATTAACCATCGCGGTTCACACAAAACCCATTTCACAGCGAAAACAAATCCCTTACCTTTTGAAGAACTTCTGCTGAGGGCTTCCCAAGTGTCCAACGAAGACATCCAATGGTTATTTTGTTAGAAAAAGTAATTTATTATATCCATAAATCTCTGTTTGGTTGGCGCGTTATGTTCATTAAATACAGCGTCCACTCGCCCATTGAACCGTGAAGAGAACTCGTTCAACCTATACCTATACACTTGTCCAAGAACAATCAAACATCATTGATAATGTATCCTTAGGAACACTTTTATGTATATTTACTATAATATTTCAACCGGATTATAAACTGGACGATAGGAAAGGAAAAAACCACAGCACGCGCGATCCTCTTCTGTTTACATCTGGTGACTAGTTCGAAATTCTTCTTCTATTACCATCCAGAGCAACCTAACATCACCAAACACTGTCTAGAGACTGTTGACATCCAGTGGAAGCAATAGGTACTGAAATCTTAACTCCCTAAGTAGTTAACAAGAGTCTAAGCTTTTGAAGGTTGTGCAGCATTTGTATTTTCATGAATGTTTGAAATGAGTATTTTTGTAATTTGAATTTGGCGCTCTGCATTTCACCGGATGTTGTCAAAATCGATCCCGTTCACGGGATTGGATCCGTAACAGGTTAACAGCAGACTTGTACAGTTCCTCAGAGAAAACAATGTACTGAGCAAATGTCAAATTGACTTTTTACCAAATTACCGTACAACAGACCATGTTTTCACCCTGCACACCCTAATTGACAGACAAACAAACCAAATCAAAGGCAAAGTCTTCTCATGCTGTTTTTTTTCTTTAACTTGTTGTGGAGCGGCAGCTGAGGGGTCGGTTTTGGAGAGTCTGGCGTGCCCAAAGTAAAATGCTTGCCACCCAGGCTCAGAAACTAAGATATGGACATAATTAGTACTATTGGATAGGAAACACTCTGAGGTTTCCAAAAGTGTTATCATTTTGTCTGTGAGTGTAAGAGAAGTCATTTGGCAGGCAAAAAACAGAGATTTTTCCATCCGGAAATGTCATTCCTTTTGGCTTATAGCTCACTTTGAGCCTTTGCCTATAAAAAACTATTTATACCAGGACACTGGATGTAGTACCTACTGATTCCACTAGATGTCAGCAGTGNAAGCCCTCTGCAGACGTTCTACAAAAGGTAAGGCACAGGTTTTCCCTGTGAAATGCATTTTCTATCGACCGCGCTGGCTAAAGATTTCATGGTTATGGAAAATATGTGAGGTGCTAGCCTCAAACAATCAAATGTAGTGCTTTCGCCGTAAAGCCTTTTTGAAATCCGACAACGCTATGATATTGCCAAGAAGCAGAGCTTTTGATGAGTATGGAACACTTGTATATTGGTGCATTTTTAATAATTCAATTTTGGAATTTTGTCTTGCATTTCACCTGGTAGTGTCGGGAGTGGGTCGCTAGCGACCCACCGCTCCCTGACAAGTTAAAAAAGGTTGTGACTCAATTTGGCATCAGGGTCTGCTAAACAAATTGATGGAAAGGGTGTTGAGGGAAAAACATGCAACATTTAAAATCCATGTACACAATTGGCAAAGAACATGGTTAAAATTGGCAAAAAACACACACAATTATTTCCACAGGGCCGTGGGGTAAGACAGGGATGCAGCTTAAGCCCCACCATCTTCAACATGTATATCAACGGCACTAGAACAGTCTGCAGCACCCGGCCTCACCCTACAAGAATCTGAAGTCAAATGTCTACTGTTTGCTGATGATCTGGTGCTTTTGTCCCCAACCAAGGAGGGCCTACAGCAGCACCTAGATCTTCTGCACAGATTCTGTCAGACCTGGGCCCTGACAGTAAATCTCAGTAAGTCAAAAATAATGGTGTTCCAAAACATACAAATACAAATTCAATCTAGACACCGTTACCCTAGAGCACACAAAAAACCATATATACCTTGGCCTAAACATCAGCGCCAAAAGTACAGTGGTTCCCACATCAAAAGTTGTGTCATACTGCGGCACACCCTGCGCATATATCTCACAATGTGTATATTTAGATTTTTTTCAAGTCGGACGCCATTTTAATCATGAGAATCTCCTCTTTCTAATTATGTAAGCCTGGGCAGCTAGCTCGGTTGTCATCAAATGCTAGCCCCAAAATACTTTTTGCCCTTGGAACACTGAGCTCCCCCCATTGTTTTCCTATGGAGAGGCATGCCGGTCAATTTCGCCAAATATCTCACTGTGTATATTTAGTTTTTTTCAAGTCGGGTGTAACCGGTGTGAAATGGCTAGCTAGTTAGCGGGGTGCGTGCTAATAGAGTTTCAATCAGTGACGTCACTCGCTCGAAGACCTTAAAGTAGTTGTTCCCCTTGCTCTGCAAGGGACGCGACTTTTGTGGAGCGATGGGTAACGATGCTTCGAGGGTGGCTGTTTTCGATGTGTGCAGAGGGTCCCTGGTTCGGGGCGAGGAGAGGCACGGAAGCAAAACTGTTACACGGGCACCATTTTATTCAGGAGAATCTCCTCTTTGTAATTATGTAAGTCTGGGCAGCGAGCTCGTTTGTCATTGATCGCTAGACCATAAATAGTCAGAAGTATTTCTTTTTTCCCTACTTTTCCATTACGCAGACATTGCACAGTTGCACAGTTGACATCATCGAGGTGAGGATGTTTACTTTCTACACAAGTTGTTGTTGATTGTAGTGGTAAAATAAAAAGGGATACATTTTTTATGGAATTCTAAGCATCACTCCAGTCAAAACAGGCTCTGTGAACGTTCAATTTCATTAACTTGCTATGGGCTCACGCTAGTGTTCCAGTTTAGCCAACGTTCTTAACCTGTTACGGATCCAATCCCGTGAACGGGATCGATTTTGACAACTTCCGGTGAAATTCAGAGCGCCAAATTCAAATTACAAAAATACTCATTTCAAACATTCATGAAAATACAAATGCTGCACACACTTCAAAAGCTTTGACTCTTGTTAATCTAACAGCATTGTCAGATTTCAAAAAGGCTTTACGGCGAAATAAGAACATTTGATTGTCTGAGAACAGCACCCCCACTCAAAAACTCAATTAGCATAATAACATAACCAGCAGAGGTGTCACAAAAATAAAAAAAAGCATAAAATAAATTGCTTACCTTTGATGATCTTCCTCTGATGGCATATCAAAGCGTCCAGGTTACACAATAAAATGTCCTTTTGTTCGATAAAGTTCCTCTTTATATCCATATAGCTCCGTTTGGTTGGCGCATTTTGTTCAGTAATCCACCTGCCCAAAAACTTTCATCCATGCAGACAAACGATATCCCAAAAGTACCCGTAAAGTTTGTCGAAAAAAGTCAAACAGCATTTGTAATCAATACTCAGATACCCTAAAATTAATATACACTATAATATTTCAGACGGAATATAACCTGCTGAATAGAAGAGAAAAAGAACTGAGCGCGCATTCCCTGTTACGCGCAAAATCCAAAACAGGACACTTGACGTGAACTCAGGAACAGGTGGTCTTACTCCCTTGATTTTCATGATTGAACGTTCCAACCTTTTTCTAAAGATTGTTGACATCTAGTGGAAGCCATAGGAACTGCAATCTGGGAGCTAAAATACACTGCATTGAATAGCATGCCAATTGATAACAGTGTGACATGACTGATTCAGACATCCCAGATGGATTTTGCTCGGGTTTTTGCCTGCCATATCAGTTCTGTTATACTCACTGACATTGTTTTAACAGTTTTAGAAACTTCAGAGTGTTTCTATCCAAAGCTACTAATTCTATGCATATCCTAGCTTCTGGGCCTGAGTAACAGGCAGTTTGCTTTGGGCACGTTTTTCATCCGAACTTCAAAATACTGCCCCCTAGCACTTAGAAGTTAAGCCGTTTTTCAGCCTTGGGTAAATTTTGACTCATTCTATTGTCCAGCCTATAGATTGCCAGAACGAATGTCCATTGAGAATGTCCAATGTCCATTGAGAAAGCACAACGACTATACCATTTAGCTAAGCTAAGAATGACGAGAATAATCAAGTCAATAAACGTTGCGTAGTTAGATAGCCTATAGTTAATATACTGGCAAGTTTGATGTATAACTACTAACGTTAGGTAGCTAGCTAACATACCGGTACATACTGCTGTAATGATATGCTATGTGGTTTGTAAGGACAGCGTCGCTAACAAATTGTCAGCCAACATAACGTGTAAGGTAACTTATTTGAAAAGTCATTACTTTATTACATTGAGTAGCAAGCTACCCCTTGGTTGTAAGGGCAAATCAGGTCTGTGATAGGAGTTTTTTTTCACACCTAGCTCGGCTATGAGACTATTCTTTAGTAAAGGTTGAATAGTCTATTGTTCAGCTATTAGCCCCCCGCACTGTAATTCTTGAATCATATGCTGTCTGCCGCTGTTCTTACCTCTTTCCCTTTCTGTCTTCTACACCTCTCTCCCCACCTCGTCGTTCTTCCTCGTTTTATAATGCGCACCATTTGTGCATTGATGTACAGATTGAACTTGTATATATAATATTATAATTATCATAATTATAATGTATTTATTATGTATTTATAATACCTGGATAATGAACTTCTTTCAATAGTGTTTCACATTCTCCACTGGTTGAAATTAAGTATTTATTGAAATACTATCCTGTGTCCTCAGATTAATAAAGATGAAGGGAGTTAGACATGCACAGTTTTTTTCTGTATATATGAATTACAAATCAATCATGTTTTTAGTCTATTGCATAGTTACAACGTGTAATCATTGATGTCCCAGGAGCAGGAGTGGTAAACACTGTTGAAGTGTATAATTGTAATACATACATGCAGATACAGCATCATTCAAATAATGGTGTTTGATATGACTGACAAATAATGTCTCAGAGATTTATACCTGAATCGCACCTTTATTTGCCAAGGAAGAGTACATGATCAGTGAATATATTCAATGTACAGGCTACAATGTGGGAATCTCATGCGTGGTAACTACAGTACATGTATACTTGCATCCTTGGCACAATAAAGTTTTTATATTCTACTCTATCCATATGTAACAGTATAGCTTCCGTCCCTCTCATCGCCCCTAGCTGGGCTCGAACCAGGGACCCTCTGCACACATCGACAACAGCCACCCTCGAAGCATCGTTAACCATCGCTCCACAAAAGCCGCAAGGTCGCAGAGCGAGTGATGTCACCGATTGAAACACTATTAGCGAGCACCCCGCTAACTCGCTAGCCATTTCACACCGGTTACAGATAGGCTTCATTAATGCTGTTCAGACTGGAAGTTGATACAACAAATATGATAGCTGAGGTTCATAGATAGGTTCTGAACTAATATTCATACCAAACGTTTTAGGGTCCATACACAGATCGGCTACATACCGTAGCTAGCTACACATCCATAGGCATAGTTATTTTTATCCTCCACTACACAATAAACAAGTAAATAGTTAGCTATGTTACTTCAGCTGCATTGCAAGGCAAGCTTACACAATTGTACATTCAATTTGCAGTAAATGCTTTAGCTAGCTAGTCTTTACATTGACTGTTTCACAAGACGACAGCCTGGTTTGCTGGTTTTCTCAGGAGTCCCTAAAACATTAAACAACACAAATTACAAATTCATTCTCCCAACACTAGCTAGCTGGCTAACATTAGCTAGTCAGATAACTTGCTATATAGCGATTTTCGTAAATTAACTTATGAGAAAAGAATATGCACAAACGTTTGTCTCTACATTAACTAACATATTCCTCTCAATTGTACATTTTGACAGCCATCTTCACCCAGGGACGGGTGGCTCGCGTCAAAATTCGTCATTGGAACCACTCGATATGATTGGTCATATAAAAACCTTGGGACCCAAATGCATAATGAATGCTCTAACTCCCCCTTGTGGTGGTCTGGAGTAATGAAGTCATGATGCTGGGTACCTCTAAGTCCTGCGGTGCAAGCTCGCAACTTTTAAAGGAAGAACCAATGTAACTTCCACAAAGCTTTGAACGATCTGCGAGACAAGGCAAGAAGGGCCGTCTATGCCATCAAAAGGAATATAAAATTCGACATACCAATTAAGATCTGGCTAAAAATTCTTCAATCAGTTCTAGGACCCATTGCCCTTCATGGTTGTGAGGTCTGGGGTCCCCTCACCAGCCAATAATTCACAAAATGGGACAAACACCAAATTGAGACTGCATGCAGAATTCTGCAAAAATATCCTCAGTGTACAACGTAAAACACTAAATAATGTATGCAGAGCAGAATTAGGCAGATAACTGCTAATTGTGACCCGTTTCAGGAAACTAGGCATATGTCACGGGTCACTACTTCACAGGAAGTTTATTCAAAATGTTTTTGTTTTTTTTGTTGGTAGAAATGCCTTCTCGAACATGTGAACTTTCATGTGTCTTATTTACAAACTTGTATGCCATCTGTAAATATAATTGTTAAATTACAAGCCTAGTTGGTTAATCCACAGAAAAAGAGAGCAACCTTTGTGCTACCCATGATTGGCTGAGATAATGAGTGGGCTGGACATGCCAAGAGCAGAGTTTGGATTGGTTTGCCATATAGATTGAGCTGGTCAGTTTGTGTAGGTGATCCTGTCTAACGCGGCTATGTATTGCGCAGTAAAACTTAACAACAGACTCAACTATGCAAGTATCCATTTCAATAGAACACGGCAACAACTGTTTCAGTGCACTCTCGTCCGAGTGTGCGCAGAATAACTGAAGAATTTACGAACGCTCAACACTGGTTGAATATGCCCTTTGTGAGTAAACGTCGGCAAAAAAGCGTAATTGTTGCCAGGAGCACAGGTACAGTCACCAACGCACTGGATAACATGAACACAGCCTAACCAGCTCTGCTAGGGGTGAGTAAAATGGTCAGAGTTTGGGTGGGGGTTAAAGCTTAAGATGATTCTTATGGCATTGCACACAGTCAGTGAGAACCAGAGTGACTTGACACAACAACAGCCAAGGAAGCTGTACATCTTATTTAATGAAAGGGGTTGCAGTCTTCCGTGAAGCGTTCATCCATGTATGCGGGTAAAAGTGTAGCTACAGTTTCAGATATTATACATTTCTAATTTTGTCAGAAAGAATGTTTTCATTGCAAGTTAAAGCTTACTGCTAGCTAGCTAGCTAGCTGACGTTAGATGGCTGGCTCGCTAGCTAACATCACGTTTATGATCCGTGTGTAGTAATGTTATCTCAGAATGCCATTTAACTTTGCAAGTTATAACCAAATGTTAGCTAGCTAACTGATCTCACCTTACTTCTGTATTTTCCAGGGGTACGTGTTGTCGGGCTGTGTGTTATCATTTTAACTCTTAGTTTCCAAGATAATGCTTCTGTATGCAATGCTGTTGCTCTGCACATTTGTAGGTAAGTGAAACTTACCTGATAATGATGCATGCATTTTTATAACATTTTACGTTACATTTTTTTTTCATTAACTTATCTTAATGTTATTTTGTTGTTTGCAGGTGCACTATCCTTCTGACCATATGCAGCCAGGTCCCATCTACTTTTTAACTCCTTGCAAGTGTGGCTTGTTTGGGGTCTGTTGTGAAGGAATACCAAAACAAGTCAACTACTTGATTAATGAAGGCATGTCATCCAGCAAAGGCAGCAGCGCAATAATCAACTACATGCACCATTTCTTCACCACGGAGTTGAGGAAACACGTGTGGACCTGAATTGTAATAACTGCTGTGGCCAAAACAAGAACAAGTTTGTGCTATGTTATTGTGCCTGGCGGACCATGCACAAGCTCCACCACAGTCTGGACCTTAACTTCCTGATCACAGGCCACACCAAGTGTGCCCCCGACTAGTGCTTCGGCCTCATCAAGCAGCGCTTCAGAAAGACCAGAGTGAACACTTTGTCTGAGATTGCTGGTGTTGTGAAGGACAGCACTGTGACAGGGGTCAACATCCCACAGCTGGTTGGACTGGAGGATGGTACGGTGCTGGTAAAAAGCTATGGCTGGCAACAAAACCTGACTCCATACTTCAGGCTGCTGCCACAGTTCAAGTAGTACCAGCACTTCAGGTGAATATAATTTTCCTTGCATTGTATGAGGTTATTCTTATTATCTAAACTTGGGAGGTGAATTGATGCTGTGCAAGAATGTAGTGTCTTAAATGTTTTATTATTTCCTGTTTTACAGCTTCAATGCTCTGGAGCCTGGTGTTGTTGTCGCCAAGGAGCGTTCAGACTCAGTCAGGACCAGGTTTCAGCTGTTCATCCTTCCTCCCATAAATGGTCTGCCTATACAAGCACCACCTGGACTGGACACAGCTAGACAAACTTGTGTTTTTTGAAAAAACATGTTTTTGATCTTAGATTCTTAGATTCCCTTGTTCATGCGTGGTTCAGACGGACCAGTCATCAGCACTATATGCAGTGCCTCTATTCAAATGACTCTCTCTAACACATGCCATACGTCGATGCTACAATTTTTTTTATCCTGCTGCTCAGCCACTTCACCTCTGATTGTATGCATATAACTACCTCATATATCGCTGATATTGTTTTTGATATTGTTCTTGTACATACTGTATATTGTTTTATTGATACTGACATATCTATTTCTGATATTAATACTATGCAGGTAACCTTTAGGCTGTACCATTTACACCTTCTGTGGAGGCCCATCCGCTTGGCAATATGTGGCGGGGGTTGTAACATTTATTTCACATGACCCATCAATTTAGATAAGTGTGTCTGGCTAAGCATCATCTAATATTTATAAAATATTTTTATCTGGACACTTTCTGCTTACCTGGAATTTTTCCTTATTGAAGGCTAGTACTTTTACCACTTTTAGTCTTAATCTTTACTACACTACTCACTGTTCAGCACATGACCTCACATATGAATCCTTAAAGACATGGGTGGGGCTGGCTTAACAGGGTGTGAACAATGCTGAATGGGAATTAAAAATAGGAATTGGATGTAACAAATGTATCACTAGCCACTTTAAACAATTTTGTATATAATGTTTACATATCCGACATTACTCATATCAAATGTATACACTGTACTCTAAACCATCTACTGCATCTTGCCTACGCCGATCAGCCATCGCTCATCCATATATTTATAGGTACATACTCGTATTCATTCCTTTACTCTTATGTGTATAAGGTAGTTGTTGTGAATTTGTTAGATTACTTGTTAGATACTACTGCATGGTCGGAAATAGAAGCACAACCATTTCGCTACACTCGCATTAACATCTGCTAACCATGTGTATGTGACAAATGAAATTTGATTTGATTTGATTTGACAAAGGAGAGAACTCCAGTATGTACCAAAACATTCAAAGGCCATTTTCTCAAAAGTGAGTTTACAATAAATTCTACAACCACCTAAAAGGAAGCGATTCCCAAACCTTCCATAACGTCTTAGGGATGAGCACACGAGGTGACCGTTTTGGAGAGCCTGGCGTGCCCAAAGTAAAATGCCTCCCATTCAGGCCCAGAAAATAGGATATGCACATATTTGGTACCATTGGATAGGAAACACTCTGTATTTTGTAAAACTGTTAACCATTTGTCTGTGAGTAAAACAGAACGAATATGGCAGGCAAAACCCCGAGGAATTTCTGTCCTGGAAAAAGTGGTTTTGACAGAGTGCCTCATTTGGAACCCCTCCCTCATGAAAATGCCCATAAAAGGGCATATGAATGCAGTACCGATCGCTTCCTCTGGATGTCAACAGTCTCGAGAAAGTGTTTTGATGCTGTATAGATGCTTTAGAGCAGAGAAGAAGAGGGAATAAGGAAGTGCCTCTTTGGAACTCTATAGGAGTGGATGCGCGCTCTCGGCAAGCGCGCACTGTGTTTTTTACCGTCTTTAGAGCTCAGTTTATATTCCGGTTGATTTATTATAGTAAATATACGTAAAAGTGTTCCTAAGGATACATTTAAAATGATGTTTGATTGTTCTTGGACAAGTTTATAGGTATAAGATGAACGAGTTCTAGTCACGTTTCAATGGAGTAGTGGACACTGTAGTTTCTGATTATAACGCGCGAACCAAATGGAGATTTATGGATAAAATGCATGACTTNTAATTGATTTGTTTTCGCTGTGAAATGTGTTATGTGTGTGCCGTGATGGCTAATCGATTCATGGCTATGGGAAAAATATGTGAGGTGCTAACCCTCAAACAATCAAATGTTGTGCTTTCGCCGTAAAGCCTTTTTGAAATCTGACAACGCTGTGATATTGCCAAGAAACAGCGCTTTTGATGAGTATGGAACACTTGTATATTGGTGGATGTTTAATAATTCAACTTTTGGATTTTGAATTTGGCGCCTCACATTTCACCGGGTAGTGTCGGGAGTGGGGAGCTAGCGCCCCAGCAATCCCCAAGAGGCTACCTTCTTAGGGCTAGGGGGCAGTATTTTGAAGTTCGGATGAAAAACGTGCCCAAAGTAAACTGCCTGTTACTCAGGCCCAGAAGCTAGGATATGCATAGAATTAGTAGCTTTGGATAGACTCTGAAGTTTCTAAAACTGTTAAAATAATGTCTGTGAGTATAACAGAACTTATATGGCAGGCAAAAACCCGAGCAAAATCCATCCGGGATGTCTGAATCAGTCATGTCACACTGTTTTCAAATGTCATGCTATTCAAAGCTGGGTATTTTAGCTCCCAGATTGCAGTTCCTATGGCTTCCACTAGATGTCAACAGTCTTTAGAAAAAGGTTGGAACGTTCAATCATGACAATCAAGGGAGTAAGACCACTAGTTCCTGGGTTCACGTCAAGTGTACTGTTTTGGATTCTGCGCGTAACAGGGAATGCACGCTCAGTTCTTTTTCTCTTCTATTCAGTAGGTTATATTCCGTCTGAAATATTATAGTGTATATTCATTTTAGGGTATCTGAGTATTGATTACAAATGCTGTTTGACTTTTTTCGGTGAACTTTATGGGTACTTTTGGGATATCGTTTGTCTGCATGGATGAAAGCCTTTGGGCAGGTGGATTACTGAACCAAACGCGCCAACCAAACGGAGCTATATGGATATAAAGAGGAACTTTATCGAACAAAAGGACCTTTTATTGTGTAACCTGGACGCTTTGATATGCCATCAGAGGAAGATCATCAAAGGTAAGCGATTTATTTTATGCTATTTTTGAGTTTATTATGATAATTGAGTTTTTGAGTGTTCAAATGTTCTGCTTTCGCCGTAAAGCCTTTTTGAAATCTGACAATTCTGTTAGATTAACTACTTAGGGAGTGGTGGGGCGGTAGCGAAAGCACAACATTTGACTGTTTGAGGGTAGCACCTCCAATATTTTCCATTAGCATAAATTCATAAACCATCGCGGTTCACACAAAACACATTTCACAGCGAAAACAAATCCCTTACCTTTTGAAGAAATTCTGCTGAGGGCTTCCCAAGTGTCCAACGAAGACATCCAATGGTTCTTTTGTTAGAAAAAGTCATTTATTATATCCATAAATCTCAGTTTGGTTGGCGCGTTATGTTCATAAAATACAGCGTCCACTCGCCCATTGAACCGTGAACCTATACACTTGTCCAAGAACAATCAAACATCATTGATAATGTATCCTTAGGAACACTTTTATGTATATTTACTATAATATTTCAACCGGATTATAAACTGGACGATAGGAAAGGAAAAAACCACAGTGCGCGCGAGCCCGTGAACACGCTTCCTCTTCTGTTTACATCCGATGACTAGTTCGAAATTCTTCTTCTATTACCATCCAGAGCAACTAAACATCACCAAACACTGTCTAGAGACTGTTGACATCCAGTGGAAGCAATAGGTACTGCAATCTTACTCCCAGAAATGGCTGTTTTCAATAGGGAGGTGTTCAAAATGAGGCAATGTGTCAAAAACACTTTTTCCAGGACAGAAATTCCTCGGGTTTTCGCCTGCTATATCCTTTCTGTTATACTCACAGACATTATATTAACACTTTTAGAAACTTCAGAGTGTTTCCTATCCAATAGTACTAATTATGTACATATCCTATTTTCTGGGCCTGAGTGGGAGGCATTTTACTTTGGGCACGCCAGACTCTCCAAAACCGTCACCTCGGGAGCAAAATCCATACGGAATTACAGTTTTTTGTGACCTTTGCTCTGTTTGACAGTCTCCCTATTGATTTAAAAGGCAACCAGCTCCGAGATTTCAGTAGCTATGGCTTCCAATAGATGTCAACAGTCTCTATACAAAGCCAGGAAACGGTAGCCCTGACCAGAACGGATAGGAAGAGAATATGCTCAAGTGAGCTCAGATGTCAACAAGATTTTGTGGGCGCGCAACCGAGTGCGTGCTCCACTTTATTTTCCTTTCTTATCGTTCAGGCTACAATCCGGTTGAAATATTATAGTGAATATACATAAAATTATGTTTGATTTGTTTGGAGAAATATGATAGGTATAATGGGAACGCGTTCTCTTCACAGTTCATTGGGCGACTCAACGGTGGATTTTATGATCATAACGCGCCAACCAAACAGAGATTTATGGATATAATAAATGACTTTTTCTAACAAAAGAAGCATGGATTGTCTTTGTTGGACACTTGGGAAGCCCTCAGCAGAAGTTCTTCGAAAGGTAAGGGATTTTATATTAGTGATTTTATGCGTTTTTTGAGACCCGCGTTGGGTTATGAATTTATGCTAATGGATAAATATTGTAGGTGCTATCCTCAAACAATCAAATGTTGTGCTTTCGCCGTAAAGCCTTTTTGAAATCGGACAATGCTATGATATTGCCAAGAATCAGAGCTTTTGATGACTTTGCAACACTTGTATATTGATGAATGTTTAATAATTCAACTTTTGGATTTTGAATTTGGCGCCTTACATTTCACCGGGTAGTGTCGGGATTGGGGCGCTAGTGCCCCAGTTATCCCTAAGAGGTAGCTAGGTGAGAAAAACACATATCACAGTCAAATATACAGGATACAAGCATTCCATTCCATCTAAACAATGGATATACACTGAGTGTACAAAACGTTAGGAACTGCTCTTTCCATGACATAGACTGACCAGGTGAATCCAGGTGAAACCTATGATCCCTTATTGATGTCACTTGTTAAATCCACTTCAATCAGTGTAGTTGAAAGGGAGGAGACAGGTTAAAGAAGAATTTTTAAGCCTTGAGACAATCGGGACATAGATTGTGTATGTGTAACATTCAGAGGATGAATCGGCAAGACAAAAGAGTTAAGTGGTGGATATCGTGGTATGTACCAGGCGCACCGGTTTGTGTCAAGAGCTGCTGGGTTTTTCATTCTCAGTAGTTTCAAGTGTGTATCAAGAATGGTCCACATCCAGTGAACTTGACACAACTTTAGAAAGCATTGGAGTCCACATGGGCCAGCATCCCTGTGGAACGCTTTCGACACCTTTTAGAGTCCCATGCCCCGACAAATTTAGGCTGTTCTGAGTGCGAAAAGTGTGGGGGGCGATTCAATATTAGGAAGGTGTTCTTAATGTTTTGTACAATCAGTTTAAAGCGTTTTGCAAAAAACACATTTTCATACACATCTAAAATCTATAAATTAATAAGAACAGTAATGTTTTACACACACATGAAGGTGAAAAAACACAAAAGTGAAAAATTGGTGGATAAACTGACATTCCTACCAAACTGAAACCAGGACCATAATAGAGAGGATGGGAGAGAGGACAGGGGGAAATATTTAACTGAATAACATGAGTTTAGACCCAGTAGAGCCAAAATTACCTGTAAGGCCCATATTCAGAGGCCCCTTGTTTTGATTCTGTCTGCATCGCTGCGGGTTGGACCTCCTTATTAGATTCTGTCTGTGTTTCCACTTGCAGACAAGCCTCTGACAGCCTTTATTCAGTTATGTCTGGGCCCAACAGCATTGAGGCTCACTTTCATTCTCCCATTATGAGGGCTGAGGGTTCCTAATGCATGTCGCCAATGCCACGTGGAGTTAGATCAAACAGGGCTGACCGCCACACAGTGGGGCATCAACGCCACGGCAACGACCTGCTGTTTAAACCAAAACAATCAGGAGGAGTGTCTGGGCCTCGGACTGTCCAGGGTCATTTCAGCCTGTGAGGGTTAGAGAGAGATCTTTGATGGCCTTGCTTGATGGCCTTGCTTGACTCCCATTTCTCCCATTAGCAGATCAGGGCTGTAATTTGCTGGAATAGATGTTGTTCTTTTTGCTGTATCGTATTGAGGCAAATATACTACTGTATAGTATTGAGGCAATTATACTACTGTACCGTATTGAGGCAATTATTTGGCACGTCGAGTTTGATCTGTCGCTGTGTGTGTTTGTGTGTGTGTGTGTAAATGTGTGCGTGTGTCTGTATGTGTGCGTATGTGTGTATGTGTGCGTGTGTAAGTGTATGCGTACTGTATGTGTACATGTGTATGTGTGTGTGTGTGTGTGTGTGTGTATGTGTGTGTGTGTGTGTGTGTGTGTGTGTGTGTGTGTGTGTGTGTGTGTGTGTGTGTGTGTGTGTGTGTGTGTGTGTGTGTGTGTGTGTATGTGTGTGTGTGTGTGTGTGTGTGTGTGTAT
>QNTS01000053.1:1420852-1466612 GCA_003317085.1 Hucho hucho | reverse complement strand
GTGTGTGTGTGTGTGTGTGTGTGTGTGTGTGTGTGTGTGTGTGTGTGTGTGTGTGTGTGTGTGTATCCGTGTGTTCAAGCAGACAGCACAGAGTGTGGTTCTGAAAGCTGTATCGTGTCCATTTATTCAGCTGGTCGGAGGTGGGATCAGATGGCCTTTCTGGAAATCCCCCAGGGACCCCAACGTTTCTCTTTGAGGGTGCTTCGACGTCCCCGGACGATACAGGCTTCAATTACAAACAACTCAGCACATCACCCAGCAATTGCTTCCTACTGCAATTTATTATGGCAAATTAAAAGATTCCAATAAGTGAGTCAGTTTGTGTTGGCATTGTAACAATGGTGATCAGTTACATCTACTCTACCCTCAGCGTAGTTAGAAGAGTTGTCCCTTTGTTTCTTCTGAACCCTAGCTGCTCCAAAATCAAGCCCATATTTTTTTTTTCTCCATAACAATATCAAAGAAGAGGAGATGGCAAGGAGCCCATTGGTTGACGTGGTCCCCTGGAGCATATAGTCTTACCCGCTCAGAATATGCACCGGGCCGCATCAAAGCCCAGAGCGCTAAGGCTGATAGCTTGTGGCGACATTGCACTGTGGGACTGAGGCACTATGGGTCGTCATTATACATATCCCAGGGATCAGCCAGTTATAACACATTTTCCATCCAAGATGTCTCCCTGCCTCCCACATCTTGTTGAAGCATAGGGCCCAATGAAGAGAGAGGAAAGAGAGGGAAATATACAGTGAGGGAAAAAAGTATTTGATCCCCTGCTGATTTTGTACGTTTGCCCACTGACAAAGAAATGATCAGTCTATAATTTTAATGGTAGGTTTATTTGAACAGTGAGAGACAGAATAACAACAAAAAAATCCTGAAAAATGCATGTGAAAAATGTTGATTTGCATTTTAATGAGGGAAATAAGTATTTGACCCCTCTGCAAAACATGACTTAGTACTTGGTGGCAAAACCCTTGTTGGCAATCACAGAGGTAAGACTTTTCTTGCAGTTGGCCACCAGATTAGCACACATCTCAAGAGGGATTTTGTCCCACTCCTCTTTGCAGATCTTCTCCAAGTCATTAAGGTTTTGAGGCTGACGTTTGGCAACTTGAACCTTCAGCTCCCTCCACAGATTTTCTATGGGATTAAGGTCTGGAGACTGGCTAGGCCACTCCAGGACCTTAATGTGCTTCTTATTGAGCCACTCCTTTGTTGCCTTGGCCGTTTGTTTTGGGTCATTGTCATGCTGGAATACCCATCCACGACCCATTTTCAATGCCCTGGCTGAAGGAAGGAGGTTCTCACACAAGATTTGACGGTACATGGCCCCGTCCATCGTCCCTTTGATGCGGTGAAGTTGTCCTGTCCCCTTAGCAGAAAAACACCCCCAAAGCATAATGTTTCCACCTCCATGTTTGACGGTGGGCATGGTGTTCTTGGGGTCATAGGCAGCATTCCTCCTCAAAAAACGGCGAGTTGAGTTGATGCCAAAAAGCTCAATTTTGGGCTCATCTGACCACAACACTTTCACCCAGATGTCCTCTGAATCATTCAGATGTTCATTGGCAAACTTCAGAAGGGCATGTATATGTGCTTTCTTGAGCAGGCGGACCTTGCGGGCGCTGCAGGATTTCAGTCCTTCACGGCGTAGTGTGTTACCAATTGTTACCAATTGATCCTCCCGTGTAGTTCTGGGCTGATTCCTCACCGTTCTCATGATTATTGCAACTCCACGAGGTGAGATCTTGCATGGAGCCCCAGGCCGAGGGAGATTGACAGTTCTTTTGTGCTTCTTCCATTTGCGAATAATCGCACCAACTGTTGTCACCTTCTCACCAAGCTGCTTGGCGATGGTCAATTTTTCTGATTGAGAGGGGTTCAAATACTTATTTCCCTCATTATAATGCAAATCAATTCATAACATTTTTCACATGCGTTTTTCTGGATTTTTTTGTTGTTATTCTGTCTCTCACTGTTCAAATACACCTACCATTGAAATTATAGACTGATCATTTCTTTGTCAGTGGGCAAACGTACCAAGTCAGCAGGGGATCAAATACTTTTTTCCCTCACTGTAGGTCCATGTGGCACTGACGAAACAATATGGACAGACAGACAGACAGGCAGACAGACAGGCAGACAGACAGGCAAACAGGCAGACAAGCAAACAGGTAGACAGGCAGGCAGACGGACACTACAGGAAATGTGCACTTAACTGAAAAACAGATACATAAATGTTACAAGTATGAGTATTTCTGCAAAATCAGTGAATTCCCCCTGGATTAAAACTCTAAGTTGCTCCTTTATATTGTAAACCACATCATGATCTATTGAACATGCCTCATTTCCATAGTAACAGACAGCTGATGAATTCCAACACTACTTCTATCTGTTTTAGCTATCTGCAGAACATAGTGCTGTATCACTTCAAGATTTCTTATCGGTAGGTCTTTGCACGTTGACATGACATGACCGTTCCTTTCAGTTGACACATCTGTTTTGTGCCACACTATTTTAAGTGGAATTTGTTTTGCTTCAGTTGAATGTCACAAGGCAAATGTTAAGGAAAGAATTCCTTTAAAACACATACATCCTGGGCATGGTACATCAATGAAAAGAAATGCAAGAATGTTTCTCTCCAGAAGAAAATAAAAGATAATCTGGGAGTGATGAACCCAAGTCATTGTGATATGGTGTGTGCTTGTGTGCGAGTGTGTGCTGGCACTTATTCATGTGTTTCTTTGAAATGGCTTGTGTGTGTGTATGTCTTAACATTGATATTTAAAAGCCCATTACCCAGGCAGGGGAATATGTCCGTAGATGGAGAAAATAGGGGTAAACTGTTAGCTAATGTTGACCCAGGGAGAGATGTTCTCCTGTTACACAGAGCTAATGTTGACCCAGGGAGTGATGTTCTCCTGTTACACAGAGCTAATGTTGACCCAGGGAGAGATGTTCTCCTGTTTCACAGAGCTAGTGTTGACCCAGGGAAAGATGTTCTCCTGTTACACAGAGCTAATGGTGACCCAGAAACCCTAGACCCCCTCCAATTTGCATACCGCCCAAACAGATCAACAGATGATGCAATCTCTATTGCACTCCACACTGCCCTTTCCCACCTGGACAAAAATAACACTTATGTGAGAAGGCTATTCATTGACTACAGCTCAGCTGTCAACACCATAGTACCCTCAAAGCTCATCACTAAGCTAAGGATCCTGGGACTAAACACCTCCCTCTGCAACTGGATCCTGGACTTCCTGACGGGCCGCCCCCAGGTGGTGAGGGTAGGTAGCAACACATCTGCCACGCTGATCCTCAACACTGGAGCTCCCCAGGGGTGCGTTCTCAGTCCCCTCCTGTACTACCTGTTCACCCACGACTGCATGGCCAGGCACGACTCCAACACCATCATTAAGTTTGCAGACGACACAACAGTGGTAGGCCTGATCACCGACAACGGCGAGAGAGCCTATAGGGAGGAGGTCAGAGACCTGGCCATGTGGTGCCAGGACAACAACCTCTCCCTCAACGTAACCAAGACTAAGGAGATGATTGTGGACTACAGGAAAAGGAGGACCGAGCACGCCCCCATTCTCATCAACGGGGCTGTAGTGGAGCAGGTTGAGAGCTTCAAGTTCCTTGGTGTCCACATCAACAACAAGCTAGAATGATCCAAACACACCAAGACAGTCGTGAAGAGGGCACGACAAAGCCTATTCCACCTCAGGCAAATAAAAAGATTTGGCATGGGTCCTGAGATCCTCAAAAGGTTCTACAGCTGCAACATCGAGAGCATCCTGACTGGTTGCATCACTGCCTGGTACGGCAATGGTTCCGCCTCTGACCGAAAGGCACTACAGAGGGTAGTGCGTACAGCCCAGTACATCACTGGGGCTAAGCTGCCTGCTATCCAGGACCTCTACACCAGGCGGTGTCAGAGGAAGGCCCTAAAAATTGTCAAAGACCCCAGCCACCCCAGTCATAGACTGTTCTCTCTACTACCGCATGGCAAGCGATACCGGAGTGCCAAGTCTAGGACAAAAAGGCTTCTCAACAGTTTTTACCCCCAAGCCATAAGACTCCTGAACAGGTAATCAAATGGCTACCCGGACTTTTTGCATGAATGTGGAGGCCAGGTCATCTGATGCAGCACTCCATCACTCTCCTTCTTGGTCAAATAGCCCTTAAACAGCCTGGAGGTGTGTTGGGTCATTGTCCTGTTGAAAAACAAATGATAGTCCCACTAAGCTCAAACCAGATGGGATGGCGTAGCACTGCAGAATGCTGTGGTAGCCATGCTGGTTAAGTGTGCCTTGAATTCTAAATAAATCATGACAGTGTCACCAGCAAACCATCCCCACACCATCACACCTACTCCTCTGTGCTTCACGGTGGGAACCACACATATGGAGATCATCCATTCACCTACTCTGAGTCTCACAAAGACACGGAACAAAAACTCAAATTTGGACACATCAGACCAAAGGACAGATTTCCACCGGTCTTCATGTCCATTGCTCGTATTTCTTGGCACAATACATTGTTTTTCTTATTATTGGTGTCCTTCAGTAGAGGTTTCTTTGAAGCAATTCGACCATGAAGGCCTGATTCATGCAGTCTCCTCTGAACCGTTGATGTTGAGATGTGTCTGCAGCAGAGGTACTAACTCTTGGTCTTCCTTTCCTGTGGCGGTCCTTATGTGAGCCAGTTTCATCATAGCGCTTGATGGTTTTTGCGACTGCACTTGAAGAAACTTTCAAAGTTCTTGAGATGTTCCGTTTTGACTGAGTTTCATGTCTTAAAGTAATGATGGACTGTCGTTTCTCTTTGCTTATTTGAGCTGTTCTTGCCATAATATGGACTTGTTTTTTTACCAAATAAGGATATCTTCTGTATACAAACCCTACCTTGTCACAACACAACTGATTGGCTCAAACACATTAACAAGGAAAGAAAATCCACAAATTAACTTTTAACACGGCACACCAGGAAATTGAAATTCATTTCATTCTTATGAAGCTGGTTGAGAGAATGCCAAGAGTGTGCAAAGCTGTCATCAAGGCAAAGCGGGGCTACTTTGAAGAATCACAAATATACTTTGTTTTATCACTTTTTGGGTTACTACATGATTCTATGTGTCATTTCATAGTTTTGATGTCTTCACTATTATTCTACAATGTAGAAAATAGTGAAAATAAAGCAAAACCCTTGAATGAGTAGGTGTGTCCAAACTTTTGACAGGTACTGTATATCGTTAATTTGCATTATAAAAATGCCTGTAAATGTTACAGAATGAGCCTTTGACTTACCCCTCACATTTTAATTTGAATCCCCCTTATATAAACAACCTTATCTCTAGAGTTGTTCAAGTACTTGTATGGTAGGACAGTTTTACTGTAGACATACAACAGTAGCTGGCTGTGATTAACAAACAAAAAAGGAGAAGAGGGTTTACAAAGAGACTTTTCTGACATTGTGACAATCTAGACAGACATACTACACAGAGAGACTTCAGGATTCAAATAAGACTGAAACTCCGCAGGCTGTCTAAAACAAATATATATATATATATATAAATATATATATATATATTTTTTGTTGTTATTCTGTCTCTCACTGTTCAAATAAACCTACCATTAAAATTATAGACTGATCATTTCTTTGTCAGTGGGCAAACGTACAAAATCAGCAGGGGATCAAATACTTTTTTCCCTCACTGTATATATATATATTTCCATCATAATTAAGGAAATATAGCACAGAAATACAACACATACACAAACATATTTTTCCCCTATACAAACATTTTATTTTGGGAAATCTTGAGCAAGGAACAAGAAAAAACATTTCACTCATATTGCTTTCTCAAGAAACGTTTATGAAGTTTTGAGGTTATTCAACACCTCAGGACAAACATACCACTAATTACTCAATCAATTAACTGAGAGTCCATTAACATTTTTGACACTACATATTTAAGTGCTCATTACTGATGAATTACATTAGCATGACTGGCTTAAACACAGTGTTGTTTCCCACTGATGCATCCACCACCGCTTTTCTCTGCAGATGTTCACGGCTTAGAAAACTATATCAACAACCCGACCATTCTCCTGCTGTCACGACGGAATCTCCATAATGAGATATAATCAGCTTGAAGGTTTTGGCTGAGTACGCCATATATTTCTCAGTTACAGACTGGCATTGACTCTCCCCATCTGCTAATACTCGTAGAGTAGAGCGAGCAACTCAGCTTCCCTTCTAGTCTCCAGTACAGACGTAGGATCAAATTTGATCACATTGTTGCAGGATAACTTTTTAGGATATTTCAAACTTGTAGTGCGTTAAAAAGGCTTCTGAAGTGTGCAATTTCCACTTTCAGACTTGATGTTCCTTTACAAATAATGTATCAACCCCTACAAAAATGTCCATTAATAATAATCGACATAATAACATAATAACTAATTTCCTGTTGCTGCAGGATTATTTTGCTGCTGTAGCAAACTGGCTAAATTAAAATCCTACAACTATATACTACTATAGCCTGGTGGATAGTAGGGAGAGTTATGTGGCTGTTGATGAGTTGTGCTGAGTTGGAGCTCTGGATCTAGGGGCCTTGGCAAAGGCCTTGGGCCCTGTTCCGTTGGAAGAATATCCGAGTGCACAGTCATTAGAAATCCCTCATTTTCACTCCACTGTGTAAACGCCGGAGTGGCCTCCATCTCAATAAGCCTGCAGCAGAAAGGATCACCTCCATTGGAGGAAATTGGCTGCGGTAAAGAGGGAGAGGTTGAGGGTGAAGTTATGTGTTGGTATTTATTGACTCTGGCTGGCTCGGAAAAACAACGCTAGGGAAGAATAAAGTCAGGCTTTTATCCCATAAGTACTGTGAGTATTAAGGAGGTGACAAGTAGCCTTCATCAAATTCCCTAATAACCACTGAAAGATCCCTCTTAAAATGCAAATGTTCATTAAGCAGTTCCTATGCTATGGCACTATTCAATAGGCCTACTGTGTAAAAAAATACAATAAAAAAAAAAATCTGCATATTTGCATAATGTTGTACAATATTTGCATATGCAAATACATAGTGATGCATTAATAATAATTAATGTTTTGATAATGCATACAAATGACAACTATATCAAACAAAATGTAATAGTTTTTATTATAAAAGTCGATTGTCTAATACCATTCTAAATATCTAAAACAGGGACGTGCAACTGGCGGCCCGCATGCCCCCTTTTGTAGGCCCGCGGATAAATTTCAAAAGACAATATATATATATATATATATATATAGTCCCAGTAAAAAGTTTGGACACACTACTCATTCAAGGGTTTTTCAAAATTTTTACTAATGTCTGCATTGTAGAAAAGTAGTGAAGACATCAAAACTATGAAATAACACATATGGAATCATGTAGTAACCAAAAAAGTGTTAACTTCTTAAGGAGCAGCAAGGTGCGCTGGGGCGCTAGCGCCCCACTCCCGACACTACCAGGTGAAATGCAAGGCGCCAAATTCAAAATCCAAAAGTTGAATTATTAAACATGCATCAATATACAAGTGTTTCATAGTCATCAAAAGCTCTGCTTCTTGGCAATATCACAGCGCTGTCAGATTTCAAAAAGGCTTTACGGCGAAAGCACCACATTTGATTGTTTGAGGATAGCACCCCACATATTTTTCCATTAGCATGAATTCATAAGCCTTCACGGTTCACAGAAAACACATTTCACAACGAAAACAAATCAATTACCTTTTGAAGAACTTCTGCTGAGGGCTTCCCAAGTGTCCAACGAAGACAATCCATGGTTCTTTTGTTAGAAAAAGTAATGTATTATATCCATAAATCTCAGTTTGGTGAGAATAATGAGAAAATAGAGCCTCCAATCGTCCATTGAAACGTGAAGAGAACTCGTTCAACTTATACCTATAAACTTGTCCAAGAACAATCAAACATAATTTTAAATGTATCCTTAGGAACACTTTTATGTATAAATAGTATAATATTTCAACCGGAATATAAACTGGGCGATAAGAAAGGAAAAAAACAAAGTACGCGCCAGCCGGGAGCACGCATTTACTTCTATTGACATCTGCGTGGACACTTCCTTATTCGTCTTCTTCTCTGCTCTAAAAGCATCTAAAAAGAATCAGAACACTTTCTCGAGACNAACTTTTTGGTAAAAACTCAACTCGTCGTGTTTGGAGGACAAAGAATGCTGAGTTGCATCCAAAGAACACCATACCTACTGTGAAGCATGGGGGTGGAAACATCATGCTTTGGGGCTGTTTTTCTGCAAAGGGACCAGGACGACTGATCCGTGTAAAGGAAAGAATGAATGGGGCCATGTATCGTGAGATTTTGAGTGAAAACCTCCTTCCATCAGCAAGGGCATTGAAGATGAAACGTGGCTGGGTCTTTCAGCATGACAATGATCCCAAACACACCGCCCAGGCAACGAAGTAGTGGCTTCGTAAGAAGCATTTCAAGGTCCTGGAGTGGCCTAGCCAGTCTCCAGATCTCAACCCCATAGAAAATCTTTGGAGGGAGTTGAAAGTCCGTGTTGCCCAGCGACAGCTCCAAAACATTACTGCTCTAGAGGAGATCTGCATGGAGGAATGGGCCAAAATACCAGCAACAGTGTGTGAAAACCTTGTGAAGACTTACAGAAAATGTTTGACCTCTGTCATTGCCAACAAAGGGTATATAACAAAGTATTGAGATAAACTTTTGTTATTGACCAAATACTTATTTTCCACCATAATTTGCAAATAAATAAATTAAAAATCCTACAATGTGATTTTCTGGATTTCTTTTTCTCATTTCGTCTGTCATAGTTGAAGTGTACCTATGATGAAAATTACAGGCCTCTCTCATCTTTTTAAGTTGGAGAACTTGCACAATTGGTGGCTGACTAAATACTTTTTTGCCCCACTGTATATATATATATATTTACACTATCGTTCAAAAGTCACTTAGAAATGTCCTTGTTTTTGAAAGAAAACCCATTTCTATCCATTAAAATAACGTCAAATTGATCAGAAATACAGTGTAGACATTGTTCATGTTGTAAATGGCTATTGTAGCTGGAAACGGCAGATTTTTTACTTCTTAGGGAGCGGCAGCAGAGGTGACGGTTTTGGAGAGTCTGGCGTGCCCAAAGTAAAATGCCTGCCACATAATTAGTACTATTGGATAGGAAACACTCTGAAGTTTCTAAAAGTGTTAAAATAATGTATGTGAGTATAACAGAACTGATATAGAAGGCGAAAACCCGAGGAAAATCCATGCGGATTTGCAGTTTTTTGTGTACATGACCTTTTTCTCCAGGCTGCCTATTGATTTATTTTTTAACTAGGACTGAAAGTGCAGTACCTATGGCTTCCACTAGATGTAAACAGTCTTTATACAGTGTCTGGAGGCTCTAGCACTAAGCAGAAGAGATAGGAAGTGGAAGTAGTGAAGGGGCCACATTTGTCAACAATGTTTCACGGGAGCGAGATTGTGAGCGCGCCCCACTTTATTTTCCTTTCTTATCGTTCACGTTATCGTCCGGTTGAAATATTACAGTAAATATACATAAAAGGATACGTAAGGATACATTAAAAATGATGTTTGATTTGTTTGGAGAAAGTGTATAGGTATAATTTGAACGTGTTCTCTTCACGGTTCAATGGGCGACTCGACGGTGGATTTTCTGATCATAACACGCCAACCAAACTGAGTTTTATGGATATAATAAATAACTTTTTCTAACAAAAGAACCATTGGATGTCGTCGTTGGACACTTGGGAAGCCCTCAGCAGAAGTTCTTCGAAAGGTAAGTGATTTATTTTAGCTCTTATATGGGTTTTGTGTGACCCGCACTGGATATGAATGTATGCTAATGTGGAAAATAGGAAAGGTGCTATCCTCAAACAATCAAATGTTGTGCTTTCGCCGTAAAGCCTTTTTAAAATCTGACAACGCTGTGATATTGTCAAGAAGCAGAGCTTCTGATGACTATGCAACACTTGTATATTGATGAATGTTTAATAATTCAACTTTTGGATTTTGATTTTGACGTCTTACATTTCACCGTGTAGTGTCGGGAGCGGCCCGCTAGCGCTAACTACTCCCTAAGTAGTTAATGGTATATCTACGTAGGCATACAGAGGCACGTTATCAGCAACCATCACTCCTGTGTTCCAATGGCACGTTGTGTTACCTAATCCAAGTTTATCATTTTAAAAGGCGTGGAATAGCCTTCATTTCTCAGAACAAGAATAGACTGACGAGTTTCAGAAGGAAGGTCTTTGTTTCTGGCCCTTTTGAGCCTGTAATCGATCCCACAAGTGCTGATGCTCCAGATACTCAACTAGTCCAAAGAAGGCCAGATTAATTGCTTCTTTAATCAGCACAACAGTTTTCAGCTGTTTTAACATAATTGCAAACGTGTTTTCTAATGATCAATTAGCCTTTTAAAATGATAAACTTTGATTAGCTAACACAACGTGCCATTGGAACACAGGAGTGATGGTTGTTGATAATGGGCCTCTTTCTACGTAGATATTCCATAAAAAAAATCTGCCGTTTCCAGCTACAATATTCATTTACAACATTAACAATGTCTACACTGTATTTCTGATCAATTTTATGTTATTTTAATGGATAAAAATGTGTTTTCTTTCCAAAACAAGGACATTTCTAAGTGACCCCAAACTTTTGAACGGTAGTGTACATCACTCTCCTTCTTGGTCAAATAGCCCTTACACAACCTTGAGTCGTTAATCTAACAGCATTGTCAGATTTCAAAAAGGCTTTACGGCGAAAGCAGAACATTTGATTGTCTGAAGACAGCACCCCCACTCAAAAACTCAATTAGCATAATAGCAGAGGTGTCACAAAACTCAAAAATAGCATAAAATAAATCGCTTACCTTTGATGATCTTCCTCTGATGGCATATCAAAGCATCCAGGTTACACAATAAAAGGTCCTTTTGTTCAATAAAGTTCCTCTTTATGTCCATATAGCTCTGTTTGGTTGGCGCGTTTGGTTCAGTAATCCACCTGCCCAAAGGCTTTCATCCATGCAGACAAACGATATCCCAAAAGTACCCATAAAGTTCACCGAAAAAAGTCAAACAGCATTTGTAATCAATACTCAGATACCCTAAAATGAATATACACTATAATATTTCAGACGGAATATAACCTGCTGAATAGAAGAGAAAAAGAACTGAGCGTGCATTCCTGTTACGCGCAGAATCCAAAACAGTACACTTGACGTGAACCCAGGAACTAGTGGTCTTACTCCCTTGATTTTCATGATTGAACGTTCCAACCTTTTTCTAAAGACTGTTGACATCTAGTGGAAGCCATAGGAACTGCAATCTGGGAGCTAGCGCCACACTGCTCCCTAAGTAGTTAAAGTTGTCACGCCCTGATCTGTTTCACCTGTCCTTGTGATTGTCTCCACCCCCACTAGGTGTTGCCCGCCTTCCCCACTTATTCTCTGGGTATTTATACCTGTGTTTTCTGTCTGTCTGGGCCAGTTCGTTTTTGTTTGTCAAGCTTACCAGCATCTGTCATGTCAGCTCCTGTCTTTTCCCAGCATCTCTTTTTCTCGTCCTCCTGGTTTTTGACCCTTGCCTGTCCTGACCCTATACCCATCCGCCTGACGACTCTGCCTGTCCCTGACCCTGAGCCTGCCTGCCGTCCTGTACCTTTGCTCCTACTCTGGAATATCGACCACTGCCTGCCTTGACCTGTCGTTTGCCTGACCCTGTTGTTTCAATAAACATTGTTACTTCACACAGTCTGCACTTGGGTAATACCTTGATACTTGATAGTACAGACTGGCCATGACTGACCCAGCAGACTTGGACCAGCTCCGCAACGCCATCTCCTCCCAAAGAGCCACCATTGGTAGGCACAAGGAGTTGCTTGATGGTCTGATGGAAGGGTTCCAGGCCGTGGCCGAACGTCACAACCTAGCCTTGGACGCATTTCAGGAGCAATTCTGTGGGTTGTCTATTAGGCAGCCTACCACGGCGATAACCTCCCAGCACATCTGTAACCCAGCTGGTAGCAGTGCCGTCACCCTGGTTTCCCGGGAACCCAGCATACCTCCCCCGGAGCGCTACGATGAAGATTTTAGAAATTGCCGGGACTTTCACTTCCAGTGCTCACTCGTTTTCGAGCTGCAGCCTTCTTCGTTCCCATCGGACCGCTCGAAGATAGCGCACATTATTACGCTGATGTCCGGGAGGGAACTCGCCACGGCGATGTGGGAGCAACAGTCCGCCATCTGCCTCAGTCTGGAGGTATTCGTGGCGGAGGTGATAAAAGTTTTTGAGGCTCCGGTGTCCGGGAGAGAGGCTGCCTGGAAGTTACTCCAGCTTCGGTAGGACACCCTCAGTGTGGCAGACTATGCGGTGGAGTTCCGCACGCTAGCAGCGGAGGGTACCTGGAACGCGGAAACGCTGTTCGATACGTTCCTGCACAGATTATCGGAGGAGGTAAAAGATGAGCTGGCAGCCCGAGAACTACCGACGGATCTCGACTCACTCATCGCTTTAACTATCCGGATCGATGGTTGGCTTTGGGAATGTAGGAGGGAGAAGAGGTCCGATTGCAGTCCGATTGGGTCTTAAAGATAATTGTTATTGTCCCCTTACTCACCCCCTCTCCATGCCACCCTGCTGTGGGGCGACCAGTTCAAGTCCCTCCAGGTGCACATCGACTCGGGGGCCGATGTGAGTCTCATGGACGTTACCCTGGCGTCCGAGCTGGGCAACCTCACTCAACCCCTCTCCATTCCCATGGGTGTTAGAGCACTGGACGGGCACTAAATAGTCCGGGTCACCCACCAGACCACCCCCGTCCACCTACGAGTGTCGGGGAACCACAGCGAGACGATCCAATTCCTTCTGGTTGAGTCTCTGCAGGTTCCCGAGGTATTGGGATTCTCTTGGCTCCAGCGACACAATCCCACACCCTGATCTGTTTCACCTGTCCTTGTGCTTGTCTCCACCCCCTCCAGGTGTTGCCCATCTTCCTCACTTATTCTCTGGGTTTTTATACCTGTGTTATCTGTCTGTCTGGGCCAGTTCGTCTTGCTTGTCAAGCTTACCAGCGTTTGTCCTGTCAGCTCCTGTCTTTTCCCAGCCTCTCTTTTTCTCATCCTCCTGGTTTTTGACCCTTGCCTGTCCTGACCCTGTAGCCGCCCGCCTGGCCACTCTGCCTGTTCCTGACCCTGAGCCTGCCTGCCGTCCTGTACCTTTGCTCCTACTCTGGATTATCAACCCCTGCCTGCCTTGACCTGTCGTTTGCCTGCCCCTGCTGTTACAATAAGCATTGTTGATTCACACAGTCTGCACTTGGGTCTTACCTTGATACCTGATAAAAGTAATGATGGACTGTCATTTCTCTTTGCTTATTTGAGCTGTTCTTCCCATAATATGAGCTGGGTCTTTTACCAAATAGGGCTATCTTCTGTATACCACCCCTTCCTTGTCACAACACAACTGATTGGCTTAAATGCATTAAGGAAATAAATTCCACAAATTAACTTTTAACAAGGCACACCTGTTAATTTAAATGCATTCCAGGTTCTCAACCTGAATCTGGTTGAGAGAATGCCAAGAGTGTGCAAAGCTGTCATTAAGGCAAAGGGTGGCTACTTATCTTTGGATTTGTTTACCACTTTTTGGTTTCTACATGATTCCATATGTGTTATTTCATAGTTTTCATGTCTTCACTATTATTCTACATTGCAGAAAATAGTAAAAATAAAGAAAACCCCTGGATTGAGTAGGTGTATCCAAACTTTTGACTGGTACTGTATATTGTAAGTTTGTCTTGCTACCAGCTATATAAACTTGTACTAATCATGGTCGAAATTCCGACCAGGGGGCTCCAATTGATTTTAGTAGTCACTCTCACTCAGATATGGTATTAAAAACTGCAAACATTTCTCTCCACACTATGGCAAAACTAGTAGAATTGCATGAAATTTGTTATAAAATTGCAAAATCTTCTCTCCTCACCACGGCAAAATTTGTAGATTTGCAGCAAACTTGCTTTAAAACTGCAAAATTATCTCTACGCACCATGGCAAAAAGTGTGGAATTGCAGGAAATTAACTGTAAAACTATACATTTCGCTTAGGACCCCCAAAAGGCTAGGGCTGGCTCTGACTGCATGTGTGGGTAAGGATGTCGGTATGCAGACCTGCAAGCCACTGTGGCCCCACATGATGAGTTTGGCGTTTTTGTTGCCCCCATCAAAGTTGCCCATCCCTGATCAGAAAACTGTTATTTAAATTCAGAATGTAATATGTCATAAATGGGACAGTATCAGATGAAACCAGACGGAAACACTGTTGATCTCAGTTTAATTAAAAACACTTGAGTAGAGAGTTTTTTAACATTTCACACTAATTCCCTTTCAACTGATACAGTACAACACTTTGGATGCTTTGAATGCTTTGGATACTCATTATTAATGAGTCATTAATTAATCAAATCGAATTAAAGATGCACTATGCAGAAACCACTAATAAGTCTAACAGTTATTAGAAATGTCCCAGTTTATGTGTCAAAACAAGCAAGTATAGTGTAGAGAATTAGTTGAGGGAGGGGACAGGTGAGGGAGGGAGGGTAGGGGTAGATGTTTGGCTACACGGAGCAGGAGAAAACCCTGCTGCGTTGACAAGAGTGAAAGGGTATAATTGAGGCCTAGGAAGATGAAGTGTGAGAGAGTGAGAGCAAGGAGTTACCTGACACTGAGTGTGTGTGTGTGTGTGTGTGTGTGTGTGTGTGTGTGTGTGTGTGTGTGTGTGTGTGTGTGTGTGTGTGTGTGTACGTGCATGTGTACCTGTCTGACAATGCCCACTGGGCACACACTGGTTAAATCAACATTGTTTCCATGTCATTTCAATAAAATGACATGAAACCAACGTGGAATAGACGTTAAATTGACGTCTGTTCCCAGTCGGAAGCCTGTTTGTAATTAAATGCTGTCAGAGGACTGTTGTTTTTGGTGGTGGGCCGGCTCGGTAGGTCGGAGGGCGTTGAGAGTTTAGCATGCGAAACTCGGCATGCTCATTGGCAGTACTGTTTGCTCTACCTCACCCTTTCCTGTACCCACTATAGGAGCCAAGAAAACCCCAGCAAGAGACAGGTGACAGATCTCTCCTCCTCCCTATCACCATTTTGATCTCTCTCTCTCTCTCTCTCTCTCTCTCTCTCTCTCTCTCTCTCTCTCTATATATAATAATGACTTTCTGCGTGTGTTACTGAAGTGCCTTGATGAATGCTGTGGAGGTGGAAGGACCTTCCTGGTGTCAGCACTCCTCTATCTGACGCCTGAATGCGTGCTGATGGGCGTGCGTGCATGTGTGTGTGTGTGTGTGTTTCTGTGTACAGACAACATGAAGGGCTCCATTGATAAGAACAAGTTCTTCTTGTTAACCTATCAGTTGAACTGGACCGAAGCCGGCGTTCCAGTCCTGAAGCAGGTTATTCTAACACAACCCCCATGCGACATGACAGTTACAGTTCCCACACAGTTCAGACATGCACAGATAGCGAGAGAGGAACGCACATGTGCTAACGCTCTCCTTTCAGGCTTCCAAGAGATGCATTTAAGAGGACAATGAGCAATGTTTGATCCTACATTTCACTGGCAAACTGCCTTCTCCACAGAGTATCTCTAAAACACTTCCATGTGCAGTTCTGGAGCATTCTCCATTGTGACTACCTATTCCAGGCATTCCAAGACTTTTCGCCTCAGACACTGAACACCCATGGGAAACGGATACTCATGAGAAATACCTGCTTGCTCTAGTTACCATAACAGTTTTAAGTAACACAAGGGGGATTTTTTTCCATGCTTCACACATGTGTTGGCTATTGTTTTAATTTTCTGAGGGAAACAGAGCCAAGGTTGTTTTATTAGTCATAATCACACATTGTCTGTGTATTCTGGGGACTTCAGATGCTTTAACAACAGTTGCTGGAACAGGACACACCTCGATGTCAAATAAAAGTGTCTGAACGAAGGTCGTGGAAAGAACAAAAATGTTCACCTTGTGGGAATACCACTTTAACGTTTGCAGACGCAATCCTGCCAGCCTGCGGTTTAAATGAGTTTGCTTTCGCTCTTTTTTTCTGTTTGTTTCATTCGCGCCTGCTGTTAATAATGTCAATGTAGGAAAGCAAACTGCACAGCGAAATGACACACTGCGTTGACACCGCAGCCATCAAGCTGAAGCCACCTAAAACGACAACATGGCCGTGTCTGAAATCTGGCTTGCCTACTACTTACTTTAAACTGCATACTGTGTACTAATACTACTGCATCCTATTTAGAACATACTGTTTAGTACAAACGTATGCATTGTGAAACATATATCAACATACTACAGTTGAAGTCGGAAGTTTACATATACTTAGGTTGGAGTCATTAAAACTCATTTTTCAACCACTCCACAAATTTCTTGTTAACAAACTATAGTTTTGGCAAGTCGGTTAGGCCATCTACTTTGTGCATGACACAAGTAATTTTTCCAACAATTGTTTAAAGACAGATTATTTCACTTATAATTCACTGTATCACAATTCCAGTGGGTCAGAAGTTTACATACACTAAGTTGACTGTGCTTTTAAACAGCTTGGAAAATTCCAGAAAATGATGTCATAGCTTTACAAGCTTCTGATAGGCTAATTGACATAATTTGTGTCAATTGGAGGTGTACCTGTGGATGTATTTCAAGGCCTACCATCAAACTCAGTGCCTCTTTGCTTGAAATCATGGGAAAATCAAAAGAAATCAGGCAAGACCTCAGAAAACAAATTGTAGACCTCCACAAGTCTGGTTCATCCTTGGGAGCAATTTCCAAACACTTGAAAGTACCACGTTCATCTGTACAAACAACAGTACGCAACAATAAAAACCATGGGACCACGCAGCCGTCATCAGGAAGGAGATGCGTTCTGTCTCCTAGAGATGAACGCACTTTAGTGTTAAAAGTGAAAATCTATCCCAGAACAACAGCAAAGGACCTTGTGAAGATGCTGGAGGAAACAGGTACAAAAGTATCTATATCCACAGTAAAACAAGGCCTATATCGACATAACCTGAATTGCAGCTCAGCAAGGAAGAAGCCACTGCTCCAAAACCGCCATAAAAAAGCCAGACTACGGTTTGCAACTGCACATGGGGACAAAGATCGTACTTTTTGGAGAATTTCCTCTGGTCTGATGAAACAAAAATAGAACTGTTTGGCCATAATGACCATCGTTATGTTTAGAGGAAAAATAGGGAGGCTTGCAAGCTGAAGAACATCATCCCAACCGTGAAGCACGTGGGTGGCAGCATCATGTTGTGGGGGGTGCCTTGCTACAGGAGGGACTAGTGCACTTCACAATATAGATGGCATTATGAGGAAGGAAAATTCTGTGGATATATTGAAGCAACATCTCAAGACATCAGTCAGGAAGTTAAAGCTTTGTCGCAAACGGGTCTTCCAAATGGACTATAACCCCAAGCATACTTCCAAAGTTGTGGCAAAATGGCTTAAGGACAACAAAGTCAAGGTATTGGAGTGGCCATCACAAAGCCCTGACCTCAATCCTATAGAAAATTTGTGGGCAGAACTGATAAATCGTGTGTGAGCAAGGAGGCCTACAAACCTGACTCAGTTACACCAGCTCTGTCAGGAGGAAAAGGCCAAAATTCACCCAACTTATTGTGGGAAGCTAGTGGAAAGCTACCCGAAACGTTTGACCCAAGTTAAACAATTTAAAGGCAATGCTACCAAATACTAATTGAGTGTATGTAAACTTCTGACCCACTGGGAATGTGATGAAAGAAATAAAAGCTGAAATAAATCATTCTCGCTATTATTATTCTGACATTTCACATTCTTAAAATAAAGTGGTGATCCTAACTGACCTAATTTTTTTACTAGGATTAAATGTCAGGAACTCACACCAACCACATTGCCATTGGCTAAGGTGTTTGTAAACTTCCGACTTCCACTGTAATCATCCACACTGAGAAAGCGTCATCAAATGCGCAATCCTCGTCATTCGTTTTTGAAGTGCACCTTTTCTGATTGTCAGCTGCTGTCGAACACACGTGAGTGTGAAAATACCATGATCTTCCTCAGTAGTGTGCAGCAAATTCTAAGTATAATTTCACATACTATAAAACCTTATTTTTCCCTCTTGCTCAAAGAGCCCATTAATCACAATAAGTAGCTTGGAATGACAAATGTGTGTGGGCAGTGTGCATGGAAGACATGGCGTTCAGTACATGCATTACACACATCAAGATTACTTTTAATCAGACCCAGGCTTGCTTGTCATACAGTATATGGAGAAACATCACACAGAACACATGGGCGGAATGTTACATCAATCCAACAAAATCCCATTCTGTTCTCCTGTTTTTCTCAAATAGATCACACCATGTGTACACATTACTAGCAGGAAATACACCACGCAGAAGAAGGATGATAGACAAAGGTTTAACCTGCTGCAACTAAATATAACACAACATAGTCTCTGTTCCTTTTGATATACAAGAGTGAGGAATTGCTGAATTAATTTCTTAGCATTGTATTCCTTAATATAGGAAATTGAAGGCACAGAATTGAAACAGAATTTTGAAAGTAACATCAAAGTGTAGTCGAAACCATAAACATTTCCTTGACAAATAACCCCGAAAATGTTCAATATTTAAACATGTATTTAGGCTAGGCTATTGTTTGAATGTTTTTAGTTCTCAAAGACGTGATTAAGGTAAAGAGGAATAATCCCCATAGGCAAAACCACTTAAAGGCCCAGTACAGTCAAAAACATGATTTCCTATGTTTGTATATATATTTTTTTGCCTGTTTTGGTGGGATGGAGTTCTGGCCTGTCTGGTGACAGGCCAAAACTCCAAATGAGTTAATAAACCAATAAGAAAGAGTTCCAAACCTCTCTGGCAATAACAGTCCATTTTCAGTTTTCCCCTCCCCATTCAGACCACTCCCAGAAATGTCCCTTTGCTAAGAAGCTATTGTTGTTTCTTTTTAATTGAAAACAATCACAGTAAGGTATCTAATTGTTACCCAAAAATGATTTGATATTGAGATAAAAACGACTGAATTGGACCTTTAACATTCATTTCAAACCGATTACCTTAATTTCTAACTGTACAATCAGGGCCTTTGCCATGTCAATGAATACTGTTGATCAGCCAGACGATAAGGGGAACCAACCGTGCACTGGAGCTTTTTAGTTATCAGACCTTTGATGTCAGACCTCAGTTACAGGAATAATGTCCTTTCGCAGATCTCTGCAATCTAATCTAGGAGCAACAAATCAAACCCATGACTGGAGAAAAAAGCGAGGGTTTGAACTCCAAGGAGTTGACAGTCCGTATCATTGATGAGATTACACTGAGTATCTGACAGGAAAATGTGTACGTTGTTTCAGGATAGTTGCTTTGTGTTTACACAACAACATAACTGTATCAACATAATAAAATCATTATTGTTGCTGCCATTGCATTGCAATGTTCCAGAATGTTCCACAACATTCCAGAATGTTCCAGAATGTTACAAATGTTGCAGTCTTCAATCATCTTCTTTTGCACTTTCATGTCATTATTTCACTTCCTTGATCTCAATGAGACCATTACCTCCATGAACCCTTAATGATGACCAGCCGTTCTCCACTTCCTCAGTAAAGTGTTATTTTGGGCAGTGGCCCTTTTAAATAACTAATGATAACTAAAACTATGATCTCTCCCTTCACCTTAATGCGTGGTGGCAATGGGACAGGTGCGCCGCTGCTTTATACTTATCTGGAACAATGTAATTAATCTAGAGTTTCGCGTTATGAACAGAGAGAGAGTGGGCCGGAGGAACTGAGGAATGAAAAATGAAAACTGAAAACTGAAAAGGGGAAAGTCATGAATTATATAGTGGGACTCCAGCCACTGACCTTGGCTACTTTACATGTTTTCATTTATTTTATTATTTTCTATTTTTGGAGTGCCGAGTGCTGTTTTTCTTTTAAGCGCTGAGCGTCACACAAAGCACCGCTGCCTGACTCCCGGAAGAATAGAGCGATGTGACTCTGGCCCTCCCTGCAAAGCTTAGAGGAGAGATATTAGCCTTATGTGATTAATTTACAGCGTTATGCTTCAATTAATCTGCGCAGGGTGGCAGGCACCAGGGTTGGGCCTTGTGCCACCTGAGAGAGAGGAATGAGAGAGAGAGTAAAAGATGAGAGAGAGAGAGAGATCAGAGAGAGGGGGGAGATGGGAGGGAGAGAGACGGAGAGGGACATAGAAAAAGAGTAATCTTCTGTGGAATCGCGGCCCTGTGAAGGATGAGGGATGAAAAGTGATCCTTTTAATCGAAAGATCTTACATCATCACTCACACCAACCACATTGCCATTTTTCTCTCTACTACTCTTTAGTTCTCTCTCTCGCTTTCTCTCTGTATGTCTGTCTGATTTTCAGTCTCTCTCTCTATCCTTCCTTCTGCCCTCTACCGCTCGCTCGTTCCCTCTGGAAATAATATGCTAACTAATAAAACAGAAACCTGGAAGAGAGCAGGACATGTTCTAAATGCGCTGTGTGATTCACCAGCCTCCAAACAGTACTCTGGGCAGTGTGGTTCTTAACCAGCATCCAAACAGTACTCTGGGCAGTGTGGTTCTTAACCATCCTTCAAACAGTACCCTGGGCAGTGTGGTTCTTAACCAGCCTCCAAACAGTACTCTGGGTAGTGTGGTTCTTAACCAGCCTCCAAACAGTACTCTGGGTAGTGTGGTTCTTCACCAGCCTCCAAACAGTACTCTGGGCAGTGTGGTTCTTAACCAGCCTCCAAACCGTACTCTGGGCTGTGTGGTTCTTAACCAGCCTCCAAACAGTACTCTGGGTAGTGTGGTTCTTCACCAGCCTTCAAACAGTACTCTGGGTGGTGTGGTTCTTAACCAGTTTCCAAACAATACTCGGCAATGTGGTTCTTCACCTGCCTCCCAACAGTACTCTGGGCAGTGTGGTTCTTCACCAGCTTCCCAACAGTACTCTGGGAAGTGTGGTTCTTCACCAGCCTCCCAACAGTACTCTGGGCTGTGTGGTTCTTCACCAGCCTCCCAACAGTACTCTGGGTAGTTTGGTTCTTCACCAGCCTCCCAACAGTACTCTGGGCTGTGTGGTTCTTCACCAGCCTCGCAACAGTACTCTGGGCTGTGTGGTTCTTCACCAGCCTCCCAACAGTACTCTGGGCTGTGTGGTTCTTCACCAGCCTCCCAACAGTACTCTGGGCTGTGTGGTTCTTCACCAGCCTCCCAACAGTACTCTGGGCAGTGTTGTTCTTCCAGAGTTCTGAGGTTAGAGATTCAAAGGATACACCCTGAGGATGTTTGCAAGACTATTTTCAAACGGGGAGACTCGCTGTGGCAGTAAGTGAAAGCTAGGGGGAACAAAACAGTAAATGTGAAAACCACAGTGACCAGATGGAAGACCCGATTGGTATGTGAGAGCTATTGCCTTAGTGAAGGCCATATGAGGTTAAAAAAAAAGTATTTAAAAAATGTGGGAGTTGGGAGAAGACGGTTAACAAAGGATCATACATTACATATAATTAACTCATATAGGAAAGAACAGCCATTAGATAAGTACTAGACAGGTAAACATACAGTATGTATAATTACTGTGGATGAAGTTTGGGCTGTATCAAAATCTTAAGTAATGAGATTTTAAAAAGTATTCTCATTCCCCCCAAAAATATGTAATCTGGAATTAACCAAAATCCTTTCTTGTTTGAGGGGAGATTTAGACCGAGAAGGAAACTAACCTCCAAAGGTAGCCCCAGATCCTGAGACATGTCCATAATTTCTCAATGAGTCTAAGAACAGTTATAACCCTTCCGAAGCAAATGAGTGCCCTCAAAACAGGCTGGCTGTTCCAGTATTACTGTGGAATGCAGAGTGGAAAACCCAAGACGCAGAAGACTAGAACTATAATTAGGAGGCACACACACACACACACACAGTGCTACAGGCATCCCCTGGGGATACTGGGAGAGATAAGCAAGCAGTGAATTTCGTAATACAAATTAAATCACTTCTTTAATTGATATCACAGCTTTGTTCTGGTCTAGATTGCTAAGCACTGGAGCCTACGCAGCATACTCATATCTTCCCAAAGTGTGCAACATCCTTGGAGTTAAGTAGTTGTTGAATAAATAATTAAATCCCTAATGACACATCGTAATTAACATTAATTCATATATAATAATTAGTAATAATAATCTGAGGTCATTATGGGTCTAAAATGGTCTGGGTCTTTCTCCACCTTCAACCTAACTTCTTAGGGATCAGTGGGTCGCTATTGACCCACCTACGACAACATCCGGTGAAATGCAGAGCGCCAAATTCAAGTTACAAAAATAGTAATATTAAACAATCATGAAAATACAAGTGTTGTACACCATTCAAAAGCGTAGAATCTTGTTAATCTAACAGCGTTGTCAGATTTCAAAAAGACTTTACGGCGAAAGCATAGCATTTGATTGTCTGAGGACAGCGCCCCGCATACTTCCCTCAATTAGCATAATTCCATAACTAGCACAGGTGTCACAAAACTCAAAAATAGCGATGAAATAAATTGCTTACCTTTGAAGATCTTCCTCTGATGGCAAACCCAAGGGTCCCAGCTACACAATAAATGGTCCTTTTGTTCGATAAAGTCCCTCTTTATATCCCAAAAACTATGTTTGGTTGGCGCGTTTTGTTCAGTAATCCACCTGCTCAAAGGCGTTCAACCATGCAGACAAACAAAATCCCCAAAGTACCAGTAAAGTTCATCGAAACAAGTCAAACAATATGTAAATAAACGATAATATTTCAGACGGAAAATAGCCTGCTCAATAGAAAAGGAAAAGAACGAAGCGCGCACACTCAGTCACGCACGCCAAACAGTACAGGACACCTTATGATCCACTAGGAAGAACAGCTATTACTTGTTGGCTTTTAAAAAAAACAAGCCTGAAACCATGTCTAAAGACTGTTGACATCTAGTGGAAGCCATAGGAACTGCATTCTGGGAGCTAAATCCCTCTGTAGTGAATTGCAAGTAAATGGAAAAACTGTGACATCAAAAAATCAAATTTTCCGGATGGATTTTTCTCGGGTTTTTGCCTGCCATATCAGTTCTGCTATACTCACAGACATTATTTGAACAGTTTTAGAAACTTCAGAGTGGTTTCCATCCAATACTACTAATTATGTGCAGATCCTAGTTTCTGGGCCTGAGTAACAGGCATTTTACTTTGGGCACGCCAGACTCTCCGAACCTCCGAACACTGCCCCCTAGCCCTAACAGGCGACCTAATTAGGAGTCAATGCAATAATTATTTGACTCATCAACAGATGGAAACAGTGAAATGCAACTATGGAGAGTTTTATGAATATAGAAGTAATTTCTGTGTTGGGAATTATTGCATTATTGTTTGGAAAAGTGAAGGTAATCCAAAAAGAAACTACTTGTCAAAGAGACATAATATGTCCTACATCTGTCCTGACCAGAAGAAATGTAGGTTTGTTGGATCCAGAGTTTTGTTGTGTCCAGAGTTTTGTTGGGTCCAGAGTTTTGTTGGGTCCAGAGTTTTGTTGTGTCAGGAGGCTAGTTGGGTCCAGAGTTTGTCCTGGTCAGGTCACAAAGACAGGGACAACTCCTGGCCCTGTGAGAGCCGAGCCATACGAGGTCATTCAGCAGATCTTCCAGGCAGTAATAGCCAACCATGTGTCCATCATGCAGATATACTAAGTGAGGTCAGGTCTGGACAGCACCAGACAGGCAGGCAGACTTGGTCTGGACAGCAGCAGGCAGGCAGATTTGGTCTTGTGACAGAGAGAGACTCAGAGAGAGAGAGAGAGAGACAGAGATATAGCCTGGGAGGTAGACGCTAGCTCACCTCCACATCCAGGCTGTGAACAGCCAGAATAAGACTTCCTCTATGCTCAGCTCAGGAGGGGAACTTCAGGCCAGATGTGACTTCAAACAGAGAGAAAGCTGGAGGGATTGAAGGTGGGATAAGGCCCATCCTTTGACCTGTTCCTGGCTTCGCTCTCTCTCTTTCTCTCTCTGTCTTAATCTCCCTCTGTTCATCTTTATTTCTATTTCACTCTCTCTGTCTATCTCTTTTTTATATCTCTAGCAACTCTCTCTTTCTCTCTATACAGTTCTATTTCACTCTGTCTGTCTGTCTGTCTGTCTGTCTGTCTGTCTGTCTGTCTGTCTGTCTGTCTGTCTGTCTGTCTGTCTCTAACCCCCTCTCTCTCTCTCTTCCCCCTCTCTCTGCAGGACCAGCCTGTTGTCAGTCAGTCTGTTTTTACAGTGTGACATTAGCACAGGGCAGCATTCAGTGAGGAACTAGCTACCATTTACAGGTACAGTGCCTTACAAAAGTATTCACCCCCTTGGCGTTTTTCCTATTTTGTTGTATTACAACCTGTAATTTAAATTGATTTTTATTTGTATTTCATGTAATGTGGGTGGCAGGTAGCCTAGTGGTTAGAGCGTTGGACTAGTAACGGAAAGGTTGCAAGATTGAATCCCCGAGCTGACAAGGTACAAATCTGTCGTTCTGCCCCTGAACAAGGCAGTTAACCCACTGTTCCTAGGCCATCATTGAAAATAAGAATTTGTTCTTAACTGACTTGCCTAGTTAAATAAAGGTAAAAAAAGATATACTAATAATATGGACAAAATAGTCCAAATTGGTGAAGTGAAATTAAAATATTTATTTTTTTTATTCAAAAAAAGAAAAACGGAAAAGTGGTGCGTGCATATGTATTCACCCCCTTTGCCATGAAGCCCCTAAATAAGATCTGGTGCAACCAATTACCTTCAGAAGTCACATAATTAGTTAAATAAAGTCAACCTGTGTGCAATCTAAGTGTCACATGATCTGTCACATGATCTCAGTATATATAAACCTGTTCTGAAAGGCCCCAGAGTCTGAAACACCACAAAGCAAGGGGCACCACAAAGCAAACGGCACCATGAAGACCAAGGAGCTCTCCAAACAGGTCAGGGACAAAGTTGTGGAGAAGTACAGATCAGGGTTGGGTTCTACATTTTTTTTTACAAACATTGAACATCCCACAGAGCACCATTAAGTCCATTATTAAAAAATTGAAAGAATATGGCACCACAACAAACCTGCCAAGAGAGGGCCACCCACAAAAACTCACGGACCAGGAAAGGAGGCCATTAATTAAACAAAGAGACCAAAAATAACCCTGAAGGAGCTGCAAAGCTCCACAGCGGAGATTGAAGTATCTGTCCATAGGACCACTTTAAGCCATACACTCCACAGAGCTGGGCTTTACGGAAGAGTGGCCAGAAAAAAAGCCATTGCTTAAAAGAAAAAAATAAGCAAACACGTTTGGTGTTTGCCAAAAGGCATGTGTGGAGACTAACCAAACATATGGAAGAAGGAACTCTGGTCAGATGAGACTTTAATTGAGCTTTTGGACATCAAGGAAAACGCTATGTCTGGCGCAAACCCAACAACTCTCATCACCCCGAGAACACCATTCCCACAGTGAAGCAGGGTGGTGGCAGCATCATGCTGTGTGGGTGTTTTTCGTCGGCAGGGACTGGGAAACTGGTCAGAATTGAAGGAATGATGGATGGCGCTAAATACAGGGAAATTCTTGAGGGAAACCTGCTTCAGTCTTCCAGAGATTTGAGACTGGGACGGAGGTTCACCTTCCAGCAGGACAATGACCCTAAGCATGCTGCTAAAGCAACACTCGAGTGGTTTAAGGGGAAATATTTAAATGTCTTGGAATGGCCTAGTCAAAGCCCAGACCTCAATCCAATTGAGAATCTGTGGTATGACTTAAAGATTTCTGTACACCAGCGGAACCCATCCAAATTGAAGGAGCTGGAGCAGTTTTGCTTTGAAGAATGGGCAAAAATCTGTGTCTAGATGTGCCAAGCTTATAGAGACACACCCCAAGAGGCTTGCAGCTGTAATTGCTGCAAAAGGTGCCTCTACAAAGTATTGAATTTGAGGGGGGGGGGGAATTAGTTATGCACGCTCAAGTTTAGAGTTTTTTTGTCTTGTTTCTTGTTTTTCTCAATAAAAAATATTTAGCATCTTCAAAGTGCTGCATGTTGTGTACATCAAATGATACAAACGCCCCAAAAATCAATTTGAATTCCAGTTTGTAAAGCAACAAAATAGGAACAATGCCAAGGGGGGTGAATACTGTTGCAAGCCACTGTATATTCCTCCATAATTCACACCATGTCCCCCTGATGAAATGACTACCAGGCTGATTGAGAACTGCCTCCTTCCTCCATCCAACAGTTTGACAAGCAGGTTTATTCTATTAAAAGGAACTATAAGCTTTGCAAATGTTTCTTTCATTCATTTAATGCAGCGCCTACACCAGCAGTACAGCGGCGGAAACACAGTCATCGATTGATATGATGGTGACGCAGTAGCATGCACTTAGAAAAAGTTTTGACGGTTTGACTTTAACAGTTGACTTTTGAAAATGTTGCTTTTCTCATGTGGGAGTTGTGTTGAAAAATTAAATGATGGTACGTTGATAATTGACATGCATAAAGATGATTACAGTAAGGACAAATATAATGAATGTATGTATTGATCAACTATAATCTTAACAATATCGTCAGCGTTCGTTACACTCCGCAGCAGGAGGTCTCTCTCTAGTCTCATTTTAGCATCTGGTGATATAACCATTTTGATATAATCAAATATTTATTATAATTACACAATCACATCTTTCAGAGATCTTGCCAATCACTCTTGTCAATCACTCTTGAAAGGAAGTTAAAAGTCGATAAACGACTTTGAAGTGTGCCCTTGTGAAGTTCTGATGTAAACATTGTACTGAGGAACATGCTAAGTGCTAAGCTAATGATGTCTACAGGGACTTAAGAATGTATGGATGATGGGGAAAAAAATAAGTGTGTATCCGAGTACAAATGTTCTGCTCCTGGTCAAACTGCCCTGAAGGAGCCATGGGTATGGACTAGGGTTGCAAAATTCTGGTAACTTTACCAAAATTCCCTGATTTCTTTCAGAAATCCGCGTTGGATGATTCTGGTTTTCCTGCTTATTCCCTCCTGATTTTGTGAATATTTCTACTGGGATTGCTGGAAAACCTGTGGCTTTTGGGAAAGTTACTCAAATTTTGCAATCCTAGACTGAACTTTCATCTCCCCTTGGGCCAGTGTTGAGTGTTTCTACCGTTTCAGCAAGATACAGTAAATTATACAGTCTGGTCAAAACAATCCACAACCCATTTAGGCTCTATTCGATCGCTGAGAGATGGATGATGGTGCTGAAGACATTTTCTATACTTTTTTTTTAGATAAAGGAGGAGGGGATAAACTTTTGTCAGAGACTTTGTTTTCTGCCTAATACGGTTATTGATATCAGGCCAAGGTGAATGAAGATACTTAGGGTTTAGGAGACTTCCACTGAGAGAAACACAGAATATACATGTTTACTTTTTTTCCTCTGTGAAGGATACTTGTCTTGCAATGGAAATTCGAAATTGCAATAGGTCAAGAATTAAACTTTGGAAGGTATAATGATTGGAACATCACATTTCACCAAGAAATCCTAATCTCAAACCCACAGATGAGCCTAGTAGCTTGATTACCATAGCTAAAAGTAAACTGATATAAACATAAGCCTACACAAACATAGGATATTTTAATAAAATGTGCTGTATATCCAACAACTGTAAAATATTTGTCATTTCTAATAGAGAAACATTTCATAACTGTGTATAATGCCACATTCCATTTATTGGAATTATGTTGCAAAACATGTCTGTCCGTAAAATAGGCTATTTCACCCTGCATTCTTCATGTCCAATATATAATTCATCCTGTGTACAGCTTTGTGATTTATAGATACATTAAATTGTGTGGACTGTACATGGCAAGGCAGTCAATCTTTGGGCTGTGGCAGACAAAATTAAACATGAAAGGCAGAATGAAACTCACAAAATCGTCTCATGGAGGGTTGATAAAATAGAGGAATGGAATCGCCATGTGCTGTCTCAGAGTTGACTTTTCTTCCCTGACAGTCTACATATCATCTTAATTTTCCAATAGCTTGGAGATAGAGACAACTCAACTTGGCATGTAGCAACTGTGTCTTGTGTTTCAAAGGGTTAATTTAATCAATCATTGATTGGCACCAACTCTGTGATCAAAGATAATCTAGCAGCTGTTGACCTGTTAGTGTGGCGTCTATTACATTTCACAACAGGATTGCAGCACATGCTGCTTCTGCTACCGTGACACACACACAACACACACACACACACACACACACACACACACACACACACACACACACACAGGAATTGTGGAATAATAATGTATGCAAGTAAGAATATGGAAAGGCCTCCTGCTAAAATACAACTTCTCATTATCCAATGGGGGAGAGTGGGGTAAGTTGAGCCAAAGGGGTAAATTGAGCCACCCTTGTTTCTAGGAAACCGTACACAAAATGTATAATTTGACCAAATATTTAGGAAGAGGTTATCTGTGAAGTACGAAACCACATGGAAAAAGTGGTACGCAAGATAAGTCCAAAAAACGGATTTCTACCAAGTCAAATCAATTTATTGTGTTAGAGGTTTCATGATGCTTGTATCTAAACCACATTAAATAATCAGTTGGGGTCTCTATAAGCTTCAATATGAGCATGAAAGTGCATCCTTGTAGCTGTGTGGGCTAATATAGTCAAAATGTTTGTCTTGAGGTAAATTGAGATGATGACCATGAGGTAATTCGAGCCAATATTTGAGCCAATGGCAAGTTTAGCATATGTAAGCATTTATTTATTATGCAAGGCATTATCACTGGGATATGAGGTAACAACAGGGCCTGGCCCATGTTAAAAGTGTTTAAAAATTGACAGTGTTTATTAGGTGTTTAGCCTGTATTAAAAGATGCTTAAAATGAATAAAATACCAAAAAGCTACTGTGATTGTGTTGAAATGTGGTTGGGAAATAAATATAGGTTTAAAAAAGGTAGTGGTAATATTTAATTAAGTTAAGACATTTGTAGGTGGCTTAACTTACCTTGTCCTGCAGCTCAATTTACCCCATATCCGGGGTAAGTTGTGCCAAGAGACCACTATATTTGCACAAGTTATGTTTTCAAATCTGTAATATTTACAAGATTTCTGATTATTTCCAGGGATACACATCCTGAAATGTATGTAGATATCTTTGTTAGAAATAATACTATATTTCACTTGATGGAGTGACACTGAATGTAAAAAAAATGGCTCAACTTAATCCACTCTCCCCTACAGCATTCAGGACCAATAAGATCTCATGTTGAGCTCCCTCACACCATACCTCTTTTGAGTGTGTGTATGGGCGTGTGTGTGTACGTGAGAGAGCGCGCGCGCGAGAGAGAGAGAGAGAGTGCGGAAAAGCAATTGTTTAATGCTGAATCAGTACTTAGAAAGAGGCTGAATATTCAGAGTAAATTACTGCGCTTGTCAGTGCATGTGTCTGAAAGTCTCAAATCATGGAAAGGAAGGAGAGATCAAAATAAATGCAAACAGAATTATGCATAGAGCTCTGCCTTCCTATAGAAACTGAATAGAATGTGAAGTGAGAATGGTCTGGACTTGTACTTTATCCAGATCAATAGTTTAGGACCATTCCTAATGAACTTTGTGTTTTATGAAAATATATAGTTAACTAGGATAAATATAAATTAGGCTAGTCCAGAAAAACAAGAAAGTTGAATTTACCATGTAAAATGAGAGGTATGAGGGCGTCAGTGTTGGGAGGAGCTGTGGCTCCTAACCATCTCTCTCCGAGCTGCTCCGGGAGATGCATTCTTTATTCAGGGAAGGGTAGGCCCAGTAGGGTAGGAGGGACCTGAGTGACGATGAGAGAGCGAGATAAGAGACAGACGGAGAGAGAGAGAGAGAGAGTTGAGCGGTGCACGCACATCACTATCAACTGAATTTATCTGAGCAAAATATCTCTGGTATTCCAAGCATGGAAGGCAAGTTTTTATCGTCCCCAAAACAACCTGAACGCAAGCGGTCATGATTGGGGCATCAGTCGGATTCCTTGAAAAGTGCGTGTTCGCTGTTTCGGGGGACTCCAACGGAAGAAGTCGGTGCTGCCTCTGCTGCCTCAAGCCCTGCTCTCTCGCTCTAATGCCTTGCCCAAGGTTTTGATAAGCGCTGAGGTGAGTCGTAGGTTGTTGAGCTGCCTGACGCGGAATAGGAGAACATTGCGGACAGATCAGAAGACTGTTTCCCGGACTCAGGCAGCATGCTCTCCGGTATACCTACGGGTGGCAGGGCGCTCGGAACCGATTCGCACAAACAATACCGAATGGCGCTGGGTCAAGGCAAAGCGATAAAGAAAAAAGTTTAAGATGATAAAGGGGCATACAATGGAAACGGACAAAGCCTCATCTAAGGTAGGCTACAGTAGGCCAAATGTTTTATAACAGCATAAAGGCAATTTTTCTTCACAGCAGTTGGATTTCTATAATGCCAAGCTGAATAAACAACTATAGCTTACTACAAGGTATTTAAATCGTTTTTTGTGGAGTTCTCGTTTTATAGGCTTAATGAGTAGATTGAACTGGATTTGATTAATACATTATGGAGGTATTAAACTCAAGCGCTGTTATTCGCTACGGCACGCCGTTTCCTAATATATTATATTATCTTTACAATCTACTGCCATCTATAAACGAAATGTGGTCAACTTGTCAATTGTCAATAGTTTAAAAAAATTATTTGTTTATAGATGGTACAATTTATTAATCCGTTAATTAGGTTTTTCATCATGTCAAAAATCAATGTGCTACAAAGCCCGCGGCTTTAGTTTTTTTTTCTATAGAGAAAAGCGAAGCCTCCGTTTGCACTTGAAATCTCAATGCTCGGCTACGGCTCTCAATGTCCCTTTGTAATAATTTATTCAAGTGAACACCACTCACTGAGCTGCCTTTGAAGTATACCTGATCCGCCTTTTATCGCCTTTTAAATAGCCTATCCCGTTTTAAACTTTTAATTGCGTTATTGTCATTTAATCCAATCATAATCGGATTGAACCTGGTCGCGATATCACTTAATTCATCTGGTGAGAACTGTGCTCCCTCAGCCGAAAAACGTTATTCTATCTGTTCACACAGACACATTGGCAGTTGGCTCACAACTTGCCCCCTGAGTTAGTTGGTTCGAGTGCACATTTCTCTCTCTGTCCATTACATTTTGAATGTGGATACATGGAAAGGCCAACTTTATTGTGTGTGTATTGGACGTGTTCTTCAGCCTTGCTTCTAAAGGTTTATTGTTTTCCTCCACAATTCCTTCCAATGTCCAATGTCGTTATTTATGCAGCTATAATCATTTTAGGTACTGTTGCTGTTGCAGCAAATTTATTGCCGCATGTGGTTGCTGCTTATTTCCCCTGAAGCTTATTTGATTAAATTTAGCCCTTTTCAATTTCGAAAAGTAGATCGCAGATGTATTTCATATTGTTTGTTCAATCTTTATAAGGAGCAGTGCCCCATCTCATCAGGCTACAGAGCAACCTAACAATACAGATAACTTTATTCTATCCATATGCACATCCCTCCTTGGCTATGTTACCCAATCCCCTATTTAAAAGGCAGCCCATCAAACCCGTTTTGTATTAAAGGTATGGGTCTATTCAGCATTGACACAGGGTGGTGCTCCTGTTAAGTTAAAAGCACTGATGGGGAGGAAATGTGTAATGGGCAATAAACTTGAATACTGGGATGCGGGGAGCTGAGGCCCTACTGTAATAATAATATGGTGGTTGCTTGTCCTTTTTCACACATGTAAAAGTGTGTATTAATTGGAAATTTGTATTTTTTTCATATCCCAACTCTCCCTGAGACACCCTCAGAGAGTGGGGTCATGGCCAGGGTCTGCCATTATCAACAGAAACCCTGGAACAATTAGGGTTAAGTGCCTTGCTCAAGGGCACATCAACATATTTTTCACCTTGTCAGCTTGGGGATTCGAACTAGCGGCCTTTCATTTACTGCTCCAACATTCTAACCGCTAGGTTAGCTACCGCCCTGGATGGCCTACCTGCTGTACTGTAACCGGGTGGCCTTGTGCTGAGGACCATACTGTAACCAGGTGGCCTTGTGCCCACTCTAAACCTCTAAACCATGTTAAGAAATGGTCCAGTATCGATCATTTATCGCAAGTGGAGGAGCTAAATTATTTTCAATCCCATTTCATTTGACAGGCTGTGTTTGTCACTCTGGGGTTGGTATAAAATCCCACACCCACACACACACACACACACACACACACAGACACACACACTCCCCTTTATATTTCAATTTGCATTGCCTTGTTTCATGTCCGTGGCTGGAGATGGTTGGTGGTTTGTAATATGTAAGGATAACCTTTAGAGGAGAAACAACATCTATCTCTGTTTACTGTAAGCACAACATGTTTACCAGCTCTGACTTCAAAACACCGTCTGCTCTAACAAAGACAAAGAAGAAGCAAAGACTGTTTTCACACAAGAGCTGCCTGATACGTCTGTATGTTTTCCTTTCATGTCTCTGCTATGTCTCATTTATGTTTCATACAGTTCAAAATAATTGCAATGTGTTTATTAGCATTTTATTTAGCACTGAGGCATTGACTTGTTGCTGTGGAAATCTCAGAATGTGCATGCTGTCCTGGCATCTACTATATTCTCTCCTCTCTCTTTGACTGAGAGGAAGGAATGAAAGCCCCCTTTATGTCTGCTAAAACCGGATGTTCTAGAACTCTCCTGCATTTTTATCAGATGGTTTGAAATTTCGAAAGAAGTAGCCTGTGCATATGTTTCAAAGGAGTGTGAGAGTGTATGGATCTGTGTGTGGGTTAAGTATGTGCCTAAGAGAGAGGGGGAGAGAGAGAGAGATGCTATCTGGCCATAAACAGAGTGTGTCTCTATGGATCTATGGATCTACAGTATGTGTGTATTTGTTCAGCCTGTGTGTGAGTTGTGACAGAGCTCTTCTTTATCTCACAGAGAAACAGACCATCCATGCACCAAATCCCGCCACTAATCTCGCCTTTCCTTTGTCTTGTGGAACAGGTCTCTGGATCCAAATGTCACCCCCCCTGGACGCTGCCCCAGGCGGGGACCAGCAGTGTGTGACGGTGACGGGTGGGTGGCGAGGGGAGGAGAGGAGGAGGCCACAAACACGTCGGCTTTTGGGTGCGATTCTGCACTAAATTGGCCCAGGCTGTGTCCTGTCCTGTAATGACGAGCAGAGTGCTCTGGTGTGATATCTCAGCATGAATGGAGTCAGAGTCAACTTCACTTAGAGGACCTGCTCTTCCTAATGAGACCGCTGTCCCTCTTAAAGTTGAGGACTAATCAATTAGGGGATTAACCCTACGGCTTCTTGTTCTACCGCCCAGTGAAGAAGAAGTGAACTCAGCGTTATCAAACTCTTTTAGAGGACTGGTTTTTGTCAACTCTTTTGGTGGATTTACTTCAACACTTTCAATACTTTTCCCTTTTTTTTTTGGGTGCGTTGCTTTTTCATTTCTTCAACCCAAGGACATTTCCCCTCCTTCTGATTTTACACTATGGAGTTTCAGGCTGGGCTGTGGAATAAAGATTGGGGTTCATTTCTGCGTTTCTGGTTGACGGTCATCCTGAGCCTCAATGTGCACTTCAGCTGCCCCGCCACCTCGTGCCCAGAAGAGTGCCGCTGCGACAAAACGTTTGTTTACTGCAACGAGCGGAGCCTGACGTCTGTGCCTCTGGGGGTGACGGAGGGCTACAAGATCCTCTACCTCCACAACAACCAGATCAACAATGCAGGGTTCCCATGGGAACTACACAACGTGGCGTCCGTGGAGACAGTGTATCTCTACGGCAACCAGTTGGACGAGTTCCCCATCAACCTGCCTAAGAACATCCGGGTGCTTCACCTGCAAGAGAACAACATCCAGACTATCTCCAGGGCTGCCTTGGCCCAACTGCCCCGCCTAGAGGAGCTCCACCTGGACGATAACTCCATCTCTACGGTTGGGGTGGAGGAGGGGGCGTTCCGGGATGCTGTCAGCCTCAAGCTGCTTTTCCTCACCAAGAACCACCTGAGCAGTATCCCCATTGGTCTCCCAGAGGACCTCACAGAGCTGCGATTAGACGAGAACCGTATCGCCGTCATCGCTGAGGAGGCGTTCCAGAACGTGACGCGGCTACAGCGCCTCCTGTTGGATGGCAACTTGTTGACGGACGAAGGCGTGGCCCCGGGGACGTTCCAGGAGCTGTCCAACCTCCGGGAGCTTGCGCTGGCCCGTAATTCTCTGACGTTCCCCCCGCCCCTCCTCCCGACGCAGTCCCTGGTCAAGCTCAGCCTGCAGGATAATCAGATGGACCAGATTCCAGTGACAGCCTTCTCCGGCCTCCAGAGGCTCGAGAGACTGGATATCTCCAACAACCAGCTGCAGACACTGACACAGGGGGTCTTTGACGGCCTCGTCAGCCTCAGACAGCTCACTGTTCGGAACAACCCGTGGCGCTGCGATTGCACCGTCAAATGGGTGGTGGTGTGGCTTAAAACGCTGCCAGGTTCTATCAACGTGCGCGGTTCAATGTGCCAGAGCCCAGAGAGGGTGCGCGGCATGGCAATCAGAGAACTCACCCTGGATTCTATCCAGTGCCCAGCTGGGACCGACCTCCAGCCCAACCTCTGGCCTACCCTGCGCTCCACGCCTTCGCACTCCCAACTCCCCCCCACCACCACCACCACCACCCTCATTACCTCCTCCATGACCAGCTATATTCCCACCTCCACAACCTTCTTCTACCCCACATCACCCTCCCCTCCCCCTGCCCTGCCTCCCCACCCCGCTGGCCCACTGCCCCCCTATGAGGACCCCCTACGGATATCCTTCCACGTGGTCAATGCCTCCTGCATCGAGGTGAGCTGGGCTTCCTACTTCACCGTCACAGCCTACAAGGTGACCTGGGTTAAGATGGGCCAGAGCCTGATGAGCGACGTCAGCCGCGAGCGGACGGTGAGTGGGGAAAGGCGGAAGCTTAGCTTGACCAACCTGGAGCCCAGGTCGGTGTACCGGGTCTGTGTTTATGTGCTGGACACGCTCAACTCCTACCGCCCAGGGGAGGATACAATATGCTCAGACGCCAGAACCAAGTCGACCTCGTCCAGCTCCAATAACAACAAGGCCACTGGGTCGGAGGAAGATCAACAGTACACCAACTCCACTCTCCTTTTGGCCGGGGTGATAGGCGGGGCTGTCCTTGTCGTCCTGGTAATGCTGCTGAGCCTGTTTTGTTGGCACATGCACAAGAAGAGCCGCTCTGAGTCGTCCAAGTGGAAATACAACCGGGGCAGGAGAAAAGACGACTACTGCGAAGCGGGGACCAAAAAGGATAACTCTATATTGGAAATGACTGAGACCAGCTTTCAGATAGTTTCCCTGAACAATGAGCAACTTTTGAAGGGGGATTACAGGATTCAGCCCATCTACACACCCAATGGAGGCATCGGCTTCAGAGACTGCCACCTCAGTAACAATAGCTTAGCCTACTGCAAGAGCAGCAACGTTCCCAGCACCGAGTTCTGCCACACGTGATGCTTCTAACAGGATGCTCCCACACCAGTTGTTTGAGAAAAAAATATACTGTACCATAGATATTTCCAAGTTCTGTCTACCATGTAATTTATACTGTTGACAGTAATGTGGAATTCTATCTGCTATCTTTTTTACTCTTAGTTAGAAGGAATACAAATGGTTTTCTAATCAGTGGGTTTCAATTACAGTAAGTGTTTTTGCTTAACTTCGGAATCGGTGTCCCTTCCACGGGACGGTTGAGCTAACGTAGGCTAATGCGATTAGCATGAGGTTGTAAGTAACAATAACATTTGACATATCATATCTGATATTGGCAGAAAGCTTAAATTCTTGTTAATCTAACTGCACTGTCCAATTTACAGTAGCTATTACAGTGAAAGAGTACCATGCTATTGTTTGAGGAGAGTGCACAATTTTGAACATGAAAAGTTATTAATAAACAAATTAGGCACATTTGGGAAGTCTTGACACAACATTTTTAACAGAAATTAAATGGTTCATTGGATCAGTCTGAAACTTTGCACATACACTGCTGCCATATAATGGCCAAAATCTAAATTGCACCTGGGCTGGAATAATACATTATGGCCTTTCTCTTGCATTTCAAAGATGATGGTACAAAAAAAGACAAAAGAATGTTTTTTTTTTTCTTTGTGTTATCTTTTACCAGATCTATTGTGTTATATTCTCCTACATTCCTTTCACATTTCCACTAACTTCAACATGTTTCCCTTCAAACGGTACCAAGATTATGCATATCCTTGCATCAGGGCCTGAGCTACAGGCAGTTAGATTTGGGTATGTCATTTTAGGTGAAAATTGAAAAAAAGGGACTGATCCTTAAGAGGTTTTAAGTACTGTATATAGGAATTTGTACCATTACGACACATTGGGTTGGTTCTGACAAACGCTGTTCTGTCTGTCAGGTTTTGGGTTGTTGGGGGCTATGAGGGATGGTATTCTTTGCTAACCACAGGAGCTAAATGATGGTCTTTGTGCAGAGCCACCCCCTCAGAAACATTAGTTACGATAACACAGTGGTCAGGGACATAGTAACACTGCTGATTAGACTGCAGTGGAGAATAGGCACTGCTGGTGTTTTTTTTAAGAATCAAAGTGCACTTTCTAATGTAACAGAGAGAGTAAGCAGCCATCCAGGAAATTAGCTTTTTGTGGAAATCCCATCAGAGAGGAAAGCGCACACTTTTCAACACCCCCTATTGCCTTCACAGAACTAAGTGAACAGGTATGAATGTGGTAGACAGGGAGAATGCCTTCACAAGACTAAGTGAACAGGTATGAATGTGGTAGGCAGGGAGAATGCCTTCACAAGACTAAGTGAACAGGTATGAATGTGGTAGGCAGGGAGAATGCCTTCACAGAACTAAGTGAACAGGTATGAATGTGGTAGGCAGGGAGCAGTGGAGGTTGCTGAGCGGAGAATGGCTCATAATAATGGCCAGATGGAGCAAATTGAATGGCGTCAAACACCTGGAAACCATGTGTTTGATGTATTTAATACCATTCCACTTATTCTGCTCCAGTCATTACCATGAGCCCATCCTCCCAAATGAAGGTGCCACCAACCTCCTGTGGCAGGGAGGGAGACTGCATTGACAACTGGATACAGATTGTCCTTCAGTGACACAGGAGGTAGTACCAGCTGTGGCCACTAGGGGGCATGTTATCTCAGTCAGTATAGAGGGGTAAGCGAGAGAGTTAGCAGTAGAGATCCTTTAGCTCCAGCAATCCCTCCACCAACCATAACTCATGGTTGTCACTAGTTACCACAGCCACAAAGTCAAAATGGCTATATTGTAAAGATTAATGAAAACAAAAATGTAGTTAGGGTAAGGCATAAGAATAGCAGTGTGGTTAGGGTTAAGGTTCAGACAAGGTTTTTTTAGGAAGATAAATTGTAGAAATAGGTGGGTTTTAGACATAATTATTGCTGTGGCTGTGTTATCTAGTGACAACCTTTACTCAATCTCAAATGGCATTGCTCTGAGTATTAATGCTCGCGGAGCTACTTAATGATGTGGAATAATTTAAAACTAACTGTGCTCAGCTCTGTTGTTCAGCGGCTAAATTAAATGGATTTTTACTACAGTGTGTTATCATGGGGGAGGCCCATGAGGTTGTGTTGGGTATCTTGTCTTTGCAAGGAGGTGTCTGCAGTGATTATGAATGTGTAGGAGATACACTCACAGTTAGTATACAGTCTGCTACCTTTCTATTGTCCTTCATTGTTTAGTATTTAAATGACAAATGTGTGAATCACAACGAATGATCAATGTGTTTATCTTTTATCTGCTTTACACTGTGTTGATAGAAGGGGTTTCCTGTTGTAGCATGTGAATAATTTCCTTTGGGATTGGCTATTCTATTCTATTCATTTATTGATTGGTTCAAACGACGGATTGATTTTATTTAGCGGGCGGAGTCCCCCNCCCCCCCCCCCCCCCCCCCCCACTTTCTTTTCCAGACTTGGCCATGCGAATCACAAGTTGAGAGAGGGAGCAGGGTCAAATGACAAGAGATAACCCTTCATGGGGCACCAAGCCACTGGCTGAAATACACCATTAAACCACTGCATTCCAATTCTGTTGGTTATCAGTGTCTCCACTTTTTTCTACCAACGTACACATATCAGCGTATCAACCTGTATTAAAAGCTATGTCCAACTAGCCCCACCAGCGTAAGCTGACCTAAGGTCAGTTTGACACACATTAAGTTTGACACTGCTACATGGCAAGTTACCTACAACATCCAACTGACATTTAGTGACCTAAGGTCAGTTTGACACTGCTACATGGCAAGTTGCATACAACATCCAACTGACATTTACTGACCTAAGGTCAGTTTTACACTGCTACATGGCCCTAGTGCTTTTGACAGGTTATGTATCCACTGAACACTTTAACCTACCTGCCAGTAGAACAGTCATCCTATCTGACAATAATCCCATACAGCAAAGTGTCTTGTTTTCTTTAACAGGGATTAGGTTTTAAATAGATTGTTAGTCAGTCAGGCCAACCTGTTGCAACAAGTCCCCAAAGGAACGAATGTTCCAAGGAGTGATCATAGTCCATTTATTGCCTTACCTTTATGCAGTACTGTATGGGCTAACTGTACTTGGTTAGTTCAATTACTTTTTCAGAGCAGAAGCAAGGTTTAAACTAATGATTGAATATTTACTTTATGGAAAGCACACATTTTCATATTGCTGCAACAACAAAGAGAGAGTGACCGACAACAATAGATCCGACACATAACTAATGAAAGACTATTCATTCGTAACGACGCCTTGAGTGGTGCTGGGTAATGAATGATACAAAGTGACTGAGAAGCCTTGTTGGTTATTTGCGGCAGTACATTACTCTTCATTTCCTCCCTCATGTAAAGAAAGTACACAGATGCAATGGCGTGACCAATTAGACCGAACACATTATAGAGAGAGAAGTGAAAAATAGAGAGACATACTGAAATCTGTTTTTTTACTGTTTCAGGCTTTGATAGTAATGTCCTTAAAGCTCATTGATTCTCATTGGAAGAACTATGTTAAACCATTGAGAGGTCAATTCAAACAAAGTACCCAAGTGGATAAAATGTAATACATTTTAAGTTATCTTTGTTTCGTCTCTCGTTCATTTTCAGTTTGAGGGCAAATCCCCCTCATGTGAATTACTGTCTGCAAATTTCCATTATAGACTAAAATTAATTCAAGGATTTGTGCATCTATTCACAGAAGTCTTCAGCAAACTATTCATGGGTTTTTGAAGTAATTTAATTTTCTATGTTTTGGATAATAAACACTTCCCCATACAGCTGCTGGGTTGAATTAATTGAAATAATATGAACAACGACAGGCTATTTGTTCATGTATCATTTGACAGAAGAAAGTATGCTAAAAATTAACCATGCATGTAATTTGGCTTCTTTAGGGGGTTCTTGACTATTATGGCTTTTCATTTAGACATTGCATTGTTTTGACTTTAACAACATAAACCAATATGCTATTTAGGAACCAAAGTACAATTTTTGTTCTCATGATGAAATATTGTTGTTGTCCCATGTATGTGCCTTGAGGTTAACTTACAATGTAAAGTTCTTGAAACCTTTAAATGTTTTTGCACAAAATGTAAATATAGAAGTGAAGATTTTTGCAAATAAAAGTTCCATGGGATTTGATTCATCGTCATTTCAATCAGAATGTTTTGTATAAGCTCTCTGAAACATTTAGTTTACTTTAGATGTCAGCAGATGTACTAGAGAGGTACTTTTCCACATCTTGAGTAGATCCACTGACAATGTTACTGACCTTGTAATTGTTTACATGGCATTGGTTCTCTGTTCGGTGACTGCATTCTACAGTAGCTGACAGCTATCAGTGTGTGCGGGTGTATGTGTGTGTATGTGGGTGTGTGTGGACAGTGACATTTCAAAATAGAGCAGAAATAGGTACTCTTCTGGGTAAAACACTGAGCTTTAATTCCTATCTACAGAGTCATCTACCTATTTACCTTTTAATCCACTAATGCTTACAATGTGTCATCTATAGTTTTCCACATATTTGTACCTGGTTATCATTAATACTGTAGCTCAACATGTCACATTACAACTATACTGCTTAGCTTTCAAATGAATACGGTACTGTTCTACTGTGTAGCACAAGTGCATCCCTATTTATGTCATTGACAAAAGCTTACCTGTATTTCTTGCGGTGCAGGAAAAGTTATCCTGCAACAGGGTGATCAAATTAAGATCCTACAACTGTAGATGAGCTGGTTAATTGACTCTTTTTTAAATGTAACATTGATGTCCAGTTGTACACATAGTCAACTTGGATTCCATTTGAACAGTTTGCCTGCTAAATGCTCTAGTTCTGATTCAATTCCCCGAATTCCATCTTCTGTCCCATTCAATAGGCTTTAATTACAGCCTGCATGGAGGTGAGGCCTTGCCCTCTCTGTTCTGCAAGGTTATAACAATGTATACAATGGATCTCTGAATCTCTGCCCGTCTGCCTCCACTGATGAGGGCAATAATCATTAAGTAGAAGGAGACAGCAAATCCCCTGAAGATCATTGCCTTGGCTTACTGTTCTGAGTGGAATATCAACACACAAATTGATGATTTTTTTTTTAAGTAGGCTACTGCTTAGTGAGTAAAATGCTTTGGCTAAATGGTTGAGAGGAACAATTGGAAGGATATTTGGACTGGTTTTCTATCATGGGAAAAGTTTTAGTTTATTTTGTAAGGGGTACCCGTTTTCCTTAAGCAGAGATCATCAATTTGATTAATCAAATTGATTTAGCCCCGGGCAAATTGTTTCTTGAGCGGATGGTCAGAGTGCTAGAACATGATTTCTAATAATTTGCAAACTGCAAATTGACCGCAAGAAGCCCAAACATATATAATATTTGACTAAAACATAATAATTTCAAACCTTGCCTACATTTGCCTAAATTTCTCTGTTATGCGTCGGAATACTTGGGAACAGATTTCCAAAATTAAAATAACTTGGAGCTGGTTTTCTGGTGTTTCTACAGGCCTTTATATCCAACAATGAAAATGTAAAAAATATTTATTTAAAATAAAATTCAAATTCATCCCGCTGGCCGCCAGTTGGGGAACCCTGTCCTTAAGGCTTATTTTGCACAAATAAGATAGCTGTATCCACGAGCCTTTACCCATAAGGCCAAAACATTGGATTCCATTGAAACACCAAAGATACCAATTGCTGTTATTTTCTCAGAAAAATAAGTGTATTCCTAATGCATTGAGAAGTGAGAAAATGTCCTCCCAACTACAAATGACCTGTCTAGAGATTACAAGTAAACAAGTGTATACAGTCCATTCCTTCTAAGGTTTCTAGAACTGGATTGAAAATATGAGCAATGCAACCCAATGGAGATTACCATCTAATATACCCTATTTACCAAAAAGGAACACTAGTGTGAAAATGATAGGCTTACAGCCGCCGAAGAGACTCGCTTTCACAACCCAGTGAAAATCTCCTCCCTACTTTCCCAAACATAATTTTTTTTTCTTAGCAAAATACATTCTGTTCTGCCTCTCAGAGCTTATACAAGCACACTCATCTCAGCTACTCCTGAGCCTAATTGGCAACAAAATGTTTTTCCGAATAAAATTGCCGTCTGAAAGCTGCTCCATCAGTAGTTCCCCAGAGACCCATCTATGGCAGCTCTGAGGCTGTCAACATCTCATGGATGCCTCTCCCATCCCAACAATCCCAATAACAACCACAGGCTTTCATACTCCGCACTCCCCATCTCACAAATGACCGTCTTCACCTCACCAAATCCAACACTTGTTATTTTGTCGGTGGAGTTTTTGATCGGTTGAGGTAGAACATTTTGAATGGCCCCTTTAGAATTTAAAAGTGGATTTAAAAAAATCACTGGCCTAAATGAATGTTATGATTGTCTTGACCTAGATCAAACCTCAGTATGCTGTATGTCTCTAGATCAAACCTCAGTATACTGTATGTCTCTAGATCAAACCTCAGTATGCTGTATGTCTCTAGATCAAACCTCAGTGTGCTGTATTTCTCTAGATCAAACCTCAGTATGCTGTATTTCTGTAGATCAAACCTCAGTGTGCTGTATTTCTCTAGATCAAACCTCAGTATACTGTATGTCTGTAGATCAAACCTCAGTATGCTGTATTTATCTAGATCAAACCTCAGTATGCTGTATTTCTCTGGATCAAACCTCAGTATGCTGTATTTCTCTGGATCAAACCTCAGTATGCTGTATGTCTCTAGATCAAACCTCAGTATACTGTATTTCTCTAGATCAAACCTCAGTATACTGTATGTCTCTAGATCAAACCTCAGTATACTGTATGTCTCTAGATCAAACCTCAGTTTGCTGTATGTCTCTAGATAAAACCTCAGTATACTGTAAGTCTCTAGATAAACCCTCAGTATACTGTAAGTCTCTAGATAAAACCTCAGTATACTGTATTTCTCTAGGTCAAACCTCAGTATATTGTATTTCTCTAGGTCAAACCTCAGTATACTGTATTTCTCTAGATCAAACCTCAGTATACTGTATTTCTCTAGATCAAATCTCAGTATACTGTAAGTCTCTAGATCAAACCTCAGTATACTGTATTTCTCTAGATCAAACCTCAGTATGCTGTATGTCTCTAGATCAAACCTCAGTATGCTGTATGTCTCTAGATCAAACCTCAGTATGCTGTATGTCTCAGAGGCACTGAGTTATGTATATTTACGGTACTGCTAAAATAGGTAAAGTATGTTATTTAACTCTGTGCTAAATAATTGAATGACACAGTTGGTAAGCAATTTGCATGTTTCCTTAATTAAATTGATGAATCTATAAGCCATTTAGCATCAGTCTGCATTCTGATTACAGAATAGTATTAATGTCATCTACACATTTTTTCTTGACGTCAAATTAATCTTTCCGTCTCAGGTGTTGGACTACAAGAATGTAATTGGTAATTGGCAATTACCTGCTATAACTTATTATGATCACTTAATAAGCAATCTGTACTTGGAAAGCTCCCAGAGAAATTGATAATTAAACTGTATGGAACAGAAGAATGATACTAACGCATTGATATAGTAGTATGGAACAGGATAATTATTAGAATACAAGAAAAGAATAGGAGAGGAATAGAATACAATGACAGAATAGGAGAAGGATTAGAATACAATAACAGAATAGGAGAAGGATTAGAATACAATGACAGAATAGGAGAAGGATTAGAATACAATAATAGAACAGAATGATTAGAATACAAAAACAGAATAGGAGAAGGATTAGAATACAATGATGGAATATGAGAAGGATTAGAATACAATAATAGAACAGAATGATTATAATACAAAAACAGAATAGGAGAAGGATTAGAATACAATGATAGAATAGAAGAAGGATTAGAATACAATAATAGAATAGGAGAATGATTAGAATACAATAATACAATAATGAAATAGGAGAAAGATTAGAATACAATAATAGTATAGGAGAATGATTAGAATACAATAATACAATAATAGAATAGGAGAAGTATTAGAATACAATAATAGAATAGGATGATTAGAATAAAAAACAGAATAGGAGAAGGATTAGAATACAATGATAGAATAGGAGAATGATTAGAATACAATAATAGAACAGAATGATTAGAATACAAAAACAGAATAGGAGAAGGAGAAGGATTAGAATACAGAGATATAGTAGGAGAAGGATTAGAATACAATAATAGAATAGGAGAATGATTAGAATACAATAATAGTATAGGAGAATGATTAGAATACAATAACAGAATAGGATAATGATTAGAATACAATAATACAATAGGAGACGGATTAGAATACAATAATACAATAGGAGAAGGATTTGAATACAATAATATAATAGGATGATAATTAGAATACAATAATAGAATAGGAGAAGGATTTGAATACAATAATATAATAGGATGATAATTAGAATACAATAATACAATGGGAGAAGGATTAGAATACAATAATACAATAGGATAATAATTACAATACAATAATAAAACAGGGGAATAATTGGAGTATGTTGTGTAACTGTTCCATTGTACTTTAGTTCAGTAGGTATCATTGGTTGAGGGAGAGAAGCAATATTAACTGCCTCTTGAGTCAATAGTATATGCTACTGAAATGCAACAACAGAAGATCTCATTTCGGGAAAGGTTCATGCATGCACAGCACAAATGAGGCACAATAGAAATAACCAAATTCTAAATGCCCAAATTGTCGAGCACTTGCCTCTTTGCAACAAATACATTTACATTTCTGGCTGCAATGTGTTGTTCGTAATGGAAAGTCATCCACATCTAAACTAAATGTGAACCAAGCATTTAAGTAAATTATTAAAACGCCACTTGCCAGGATAAACTCAGAGCAAATTCCCTGACAGACTCCTAAATTCAACTTTAAGCTCTCTCTCCCCTGGACTGCATGGACATGGTAGGAACTCCATATGCGCTAGGCCGCATGGTCAGGGGGGTTACAGTTCCAGGTGGGAGCGAGCAGATGTGACCTTGAGCGTGACGCTCTGTCTGGGAAAGCCTGTAATGAAGGAAGACGTTGATGAATAGCAAAAGACAAAAGGTCTCTCATTGCTTTAAGGACGACCTACCAAAGTAAAATGTTGCTAGTTTTAAATCTCAACAAAAACTTTATGTTGATTCAAAAACTACATTTGTTTACTGTGCCGGATCAATGAATTTTATCAGTCGAAATGAAACTATACTGTACTTTGCAACATTATCACAGAGAATCAGCAATCTGCTATAAACACCATGGAAATGAGTTGCCGGTATAGTGCTTTCAGTCAGGCCTCAAACTGTACAGATCCTGTTGGACGTTTTCCTCAACAGACAAAATTAAGTAGCTTTGAAACTGTCCATATCCCCCTCGTAAAACGGCTATGAATTAGGGCAGTGCAGAAAGGCAAGCTCTCTCTCTCTCTCTCTCTCTCTCTCAATTCAATTGTTTATTGGCATCGGAAACATACAGTAACATTGCCAAAGCAAGTGAAATAAACAATCACAAATTAACAGTTAACATTAAACACACAAACATTTCGAAAGATAAAAACGTTTGAAATGTTAAATGATTAATTAACTATGTACAAAAACAAACACAAAAACGTTGGTCTATACACTAAATAAAATGTAAAATAGCCTATAAATGAAGATAAAATAGCTCACAGACAAATGTAACTACTTGCGTATTACAAAGCTTGCTGGCTTCACTAGGGCCCGCGCAGCAAGCTGGTGCATGTGCTGTGTGTGAACAAATATAAGTATAAATGGTAAGGGAAAATAAATCAACAGATACTCTTTTCATATCGCAACAGTTCACACATTTTGCTGCGATGGTTGCATACTGTGGTATTTCACCGAACAGATACAGAAGCTTGTCAATATTAGATGTTTTTATTTATTTTCGAGTCCTTGTATTCTGAGGGAAATACAGTATGTGTTTCTTATAAGGTTTTACATTTGGCAGGTAAG
>QNTS01000053.1:1378442-1407739 GCA_003317085.1 Hucho hucho | reverse complement strand
CAGAAACTACAGCGTCGACTACTCCATTGAAACGTGACTAGAACTCGTTCAAATTAAACCTATAAACTTGTCCAAGAACAATCAAACATCATTTTAAATGTATCCTTAGGAACACTTTTACGTATATTTACTATAATAAATCAACCGGAATATAAACTGAGCTCTAAAGATGGAAAAAAACACAGTGCGCGCTTGCCGAGAGCGCGCGTCCAGTCCTATAGACTTCCAAAGGGACACTTCCTTATTTCCTCTTCTTCTCTGCTCTATTTCATCTGAACAGAATCAAAACACTTTCTCGAGACTGTTGACATCCAGAGGAAGCGATAGGTACTGCATTCATATGCCCTTTTATGGGCATTTTCATGAGGGAGGGGTTCCAAATGAGGCACTCTGTGAAAACCACTTTCTCCAGGACAGAAATTCCTCGGGGTTTCGCCTGCCATATCCGTTCTGTTTTACTCACAGACAAATGGTTAACAGTTTTGGAAAATTCAGAGTGTTTCCTATCCAATGGTACCAAATATGTGCATATCCTATTTTCTGGGCCTGAATGGGAGGCATTTTACTTTGGGCACGCCAGGCTCTCCAAAACGGTCAAGTCGTGCACTGATCCCCTAGAGGTCAATAAGTGTGAGTGATGTTGTTGCATGTGTGTGTGTCTGACTCACCCACATTGGCCTGCTGTAACTATATATATATATGAGTGAGTGAGTGAGATGTTAGTAAAATTCCTGAACTAAGTGTTTTCATCATTCTAGATTGCAGCCGGTAGCAACAAGAAGAAGCGTTGCGATGTGTGTGGACCCAAGAAGGACAGGAAGACACAGTACACATGCATCAAGTGCAAGAAATACATTTGCAACACACACACAGTTAAACTCTGTCCCTCATGTGGTGTGTAGACCGGCCTTAATTTGGTTCAATAGGGCAAATTTTTTATTTCCATAAAATACTGTATGTAAAATTTGTCCTTCCAATTTGTTCAGTTCAAAGCAATAAACATCAATAGTGATGATTTATATTTGTTAAAGATCAACATGATTTATTCCACCCATGTCTTGACAATAATTCTTTTTTTTTTACAAAATACCCAATAATGTTGTGGGTCCATCAGACCCGCGAACATTGGGTTGATAGCAAAAACATGAACACCACACAAGGGTTACAGGAGAGAGCCAGGCCAGGAGTGTACAGCAGTACATCAGTTCACCACACCTCACTGTCCATGTAACAGAGACGAGGTTAGCAATAGACCAGAGCTCCAGCGACTCTCTGCCTCCTCTTCCTCCTCCTCTTCCTTCTCCTTTCATCCACACAAAGGCCAACAGAGAGAGGAATTAGCCCCATGCCAGACATTTCCATCAAATAGACCCGTCATTAATTATGCCACAGCCCGGATGACAGGCCGGTTCTCAATTAGCAGCCATTGGAATGCAGCTCGGAGGCTTTGGGCATCTCCAATCCCATGGAGAAATAAAGGCCACCGAGGATCCAGACGATGACTGGAAATGGAGTAGTGGATGAACTGTGCAGCGGGTCTACTGTTTAAGGATGTTGGATGTTCATGCATTGATGTTATGTGGAATGTGGAAATATGTGCTATCAAATTGTATTCAAATGCTTACATGCTATGTCCCTCAACATTGCAGTCCAAAATGTTTAAATATGTTTGTTGAATGATAAGGAAAGAGAAAGATTATGTATTGCTAACAAAGGAAACTATATAATTGATGCTTGGAACTTGACATTTATGGAATGTCAAAATAACAGTATTGAGATCTTTCTTTCAATACGTCATCCAATCAAAACCCACAAAATATTGGCTTTGAAAAGTGATTTCGTAACAAAATGAATCTAATACCTGCATAGACTAAATAGTGTTCGATCACATAGCCACCCAGCCCACACATGGAAATGCAAACCATTCTCATTAGCTCTTAAACCGTGCAGGCGTGAAATGGCTGCTCGCTGTCTGTCGATACCTCTGCCTCTGTCTCAATGTGCAGCGCACAGCATATACCATAGCTTTATAGACATATCGAGCTGGTAAATTGGTGGGCAGAACTGAACACAAAATGATTAATTAGATTAGTTTTGAATGTGTTTTCTCTCAGCAGCACTCTCAGCAGCACTGTGTGTGAGTGTATGTGTGCATGTGTGCGTGTGTGTGCGTGTTAGACAGGGCCAGCTCCAGGAATAATCAACATAAGCGGTTGCTTAGGCCAGAGGCTCCCATCAAAAAAATAAAGTCTAAAATATTGTACTTTTCTGGGAGGGGGGTTGGGGGGGGGACTCAGTCGCGGTCTCAACTTACTGTTGAGAGTTAGAATAGTAGAAATTTGGTTGTGCATCAAACATTTTTCTCCTGTTTTGTCAACCACTGACAGTCACTCAATTTGCGATGTCAGCTAAACAGTTTTTGGATAGGTAAGTTAGTTTAGCCAGTTCTAGACTTGTTGTAATCATGGCCGAATATGCCCAGGGGCCCTGACCTCCAGGGGGCCCACATTGATTTTGTTAGTCACTCTCATTCAGATATCATTAACATGGCATAAGTCATGGTAAAATGTGTAGAATTGCAGGGAATGTGCTTTAAAGCTGCAAAAATGTCTCTCCACCCCATGGCAAAATGTGTAGAACTGCAGGAAATTAGCTTTAAAACTGCAACAACAAAAAGATTACCGCTTGGTGGGGGGCCCCCTAACCAAATATCACTTAGGGCCCCCAAAAGCCTAGAGCCGGCCCTGGTTTCAGAAACCTCTTTTCATTGAGTCTCTGATACCTCCCTCACAGTGAATAAATATGGCGCAATATGGAGATAAATATGAAGCCAATATGGGGTCTCACCCAGATCATATTATTCATACCAGCTTGATCGATACAACAAGGCTCTGTCATGCTGCCCTCTCATCTTCAAAAACAATGGAATATTTTCTGTTGAATCTGGGCAATACCTTAGCTGTAGTATTGGCTCCATGCCAGAATGAAATAGTATGGATGCTAAGGGTTTCAAACTCAGGATAACTATTGATTTGGTAAAATCTCACTCAATGCTCATATTGAATAAAAGGGACATTCAAGGATTTATAGACAACATTTCATGAAATGAGCCCTGGTAATGGCCATGTTGGATGGATATGATGCCAGAGAGCTATCCATTGAATGCCAACAAATAAAATAAACTGTAATTGCGACAACAAAAAGTGGAGATGAGATTTTGAAGAAAGATTCAATACAGAGCAAGATATCAGTGTGAGAGAGAGAGAAAGCGGCCTAAATACAGCCATTCATCATAAGTGAAAAACATGAAAGCAAGGACAAGGAAAATTTAACACACAGTCATCCTTGCTCCTCTTGAAGAATAGGACTGAAATGTAATACAACACCCAAGTTTCAAGGGCTTTTAACTAAAGCTGTGAAGCTTCATTCCAAGATCATAAACACATTACCGAGGGACGCCTGTTATTCATTGTCCATTAAGATATTTGGATAAATAAAAACCTCTAGCCTGTAGAGATTGAGCCTGCACTCTTAGAAAAAAAGGTTATATGTAGAACCTAAATAAGTTATTTGGCTTTCCCAACAGGAGAACCCTTTGAATAACAATTGTTGGGTCCAGGTAGATGCCCTTTTGCTTCCAGATAGAACTATTTTGGGTTCCATGTAGAACCCTCTGTGTAAAGGATTCTACATGGAACACAAAAAGGATCTACCTGGAACCAAAAAGGGTTCTTCAAAGGGTTCTCCTATGGGGACAGCCGAAGAACCCTTTTGGACACCTTTTCTTCTAAGAGTGTGGCTGAACGGTTGCATTGGTCCATTCTAAAATCATACAAAATTAATGATCTATCAACACAGACAAATTATCTCCATCCATCCTATAGCTTTAGTCTCCCCACTCTTCTGGCTGACAGAAGGTTCTGGATGCTGGCCAAGAAGTTTGTATAGTCATTTCCTACCTCTCTGCTTCTTTCTGTGTCAGTCAGTCTAATGGTTTTGCACCAGTGATCTGACAGACAGCTTTACATGCCTTAGTTTCATACATGGGCTGCTGACCTATGCATTACAGTCATATACTGCATGTCAAGTGGTGAAGTGTCAATAATTCCAGAGTTCTGTGTTTACTCTTGTCAAAGCCTTTTAAAAGGCAATAGCAATGCTTGTCACTACAAATTGATGAAGTCATCATCAAAGTTCTTAAACGAACAAGAGTCCATCAAGTACTCTTCCCTAATGTCCCTTTCATGTCCCTGCCTGTGATTTCATTGGTTACAACATGCTGCTGCTGTCCAGTGTCCAGTGGCTCATCTTCAGTTCCAGAGGCAGGAATGTCAAAGGAGACAATAAAGCCTAATGATGTTTGATTGGGTGGAAGGGTCAGAGTGGCGCCGGACATCCGCGGGACGCTCGCCTAGGCCTCAACTCGTCTCAGCCCCTCTCAGGACACAATAAATACCTGAGAGCAGAGGAGCAAGAAGACGGTCAACACTGGCTGGACAGAGGCTCAAACATAAGCATTTCTTTGGTCAATCTGATTCCACTGGGTGCCTAGTGAGTCAGTGCCAGATACACTTTGCATCTTGTAGCTTTGTAGAACTACCTTTGGTCATTTCCTGTTTAATGCATTTCACTTGAGTTCGATGAGTTCTAATTTCAACTTTTTTATATAATTGTCCACATTACATAAGCAATCACAAAGGTTTAAAAAAGAGGTGGATATTACAATTGGTCAAAGCACTCCAAATGAAAAAAGACCGAAATGGCACACGCATTGTGCAATCAATCAAATTTATTTATAAAGCCCTTTTTACATCAGCCGATGTCACAAAGGGCTACACAGAAACTCAGCCTAAAACCCCAAACAGCAAGCAATGCAGATGTAGAAGCACAGTGGCTAGGAAAAACTCCCCAGAAAGGCAGGAACCTAGGAAGAAAGCCAGAGAGGAACCAGGCTATGAGGGGTGGCCAGTCCTCTTTTGGCTGTGCCAGGTGGAGATTATAACAGTACATGGCCAAGATGTTCAAATGTTCATAGATAACCAGCAGGGTCAAATAATAATAATCACAGTGGTTGTAGAGGGTGCAACAGGTCAGCACCTCAGGAGTAAATCTCAGTTGGCTTTTCATAGCCGATCATTCAGAGTATCTCTACCGCACCTGCTGTCTCTATAGAGTTGAAAACAGAAGGTCTGGGACAAGGTAGCACATCCGGTGAACAGGTCAGGGTTCCATAGCCGCAGGCAGAACAGTTGAAACTGGAGCAGCAGCACGACCAGGTGGACTGGGGACAGCAAGGAGTCATCAGGCCAGGTAGTCCTGAGGCATGGTCCTAGGGCTCAGGTCCTCTGAGAGGAAGAGAGAGAGAGAGAGAGAGAGAGAGAGAGAGAGAGAGAGAGAGAGAGAGAGAGAGAGAGAGAGAGAGAGAGAGAGAGAGAGAGAGAATTAGAGAGAGCATTCTTAAATTCCCACAGGACACTGGATAAGACAGGAGAAATGCTCCAGATATAACAGACTGACCCTATCAATTGCAATGCTTATTCAGATTTATCAATGCAAATTATTACAAAAAGTAAAATAAAACTGGAATAGATCAACATATCATAGTGTTTTTCACACACTAGGCAGGTTTCCATTGACCCAGGATTATTCGACAAAAGCAATGTCACCAAAAAAAAACATTGTGACGTATAATGGAAACAATAGCTATAGGAGAAATGTTTTAGGATCGGCAACATTTTTATTTGTTCGACAGGGGTGTTTTTTTGTTTTGTCAAACTTTGTTTATTGCAAAAAATGATAATGGTGGCGGTGTTTTTTTAATAAATGATGATTTCCGGAATATTTGGAAATTAAGTGGGGCACGTGATGTCATCACGTAACTATAATGCTTCACATCTAATTCTAAATACCTACTGTTTGCTAGATCTATTTTTCAACTATAAATAAATTGTTTCTTTGCAGGACAAGGACTGACACTAGGTTTTTTGCAAAAGTTTTTTTTTTTATGTGTGACGTCCTTACCTCCAGCTGTTTTTATCAACACAAGACAGTTCAGTGGAAACTGACCGTAGTAGGCAATTGTCACATCTATTTTCTATGCAAACTTTCTGTCACGCACTGATTTGTTTCACCTGTCCTTGTGCTTGTCTCCACCTCCTCCCAGTGTCGCTCATCATCCCGGTGTATTTATTCCTGTGTTTTCTCTCTCTCTGTGCCAGTTCGTCTTGTTTGCCAAGTCATCCAGTGTTTATCTCCTAGCTCCTATTTTTCCCAGTCTCTGTTTTTCCTAGTCCTCCTGGTTTTGACCCTTGCCTGTCCTGACACCGATCCTTCCCACCTGAACATTCTTCCTGCCCTGACCTCGAGCCTGCCTAACGCCTTGTACTGTTTGGACTCGGACCTGGTAATTGAACCCCTGCCTGTCCTGACCTCGAGACTGTCTAACGCCCTGTACTGTTTGGACTCTGACCTGGTTTATGCACTCTTGCCTGTACCCGACCTGCCTTTTTCCTACCCCTTGTGTTATAATTACTATCGGAGCTCAACCATCTGCCTCCTGTGTCTGCATATGGGTCTCGCCTTGTGCCCTTATACTTTCTAAATGTCAACAAAAAAAATCACTTGACAAGTTAATGGAAACGTAGCTAGTGTCACAGACATAGAGGAGGTGTAGATGAGATGAGGAGAATTGTCAAGGGCGATATTAAATTAATGTACCAAACATATTGAAGAGAACTCCGGAATCTGATTACAAAGCAAATGCTGTCACTCACTCACTCACTCCCTCTCTCTCTCTCTCTCTCTCTCTCTCGCTCTCTCTTCTAAATGACATCAATCAGGATAGAGATAGTATGGCATGATTTTACTACTTTCTGCCATAGATCCCAGCAACGTGATAGAAACACCAATAGGCTGTTGAACAAAGAGGCATTAGAGTGAAGATAAACCTGGGAGGAAGAGACATAAATCTGATCCCAGGCATGGTTTAAGATGGTTTCAGGGCCACTCTTAACCAATAAGATGTTCGTTAAGGAACGCTTCAGTCTCACTGTCTCATACTAAACTTACAGCCTGAAAGTATATATATATATATATATATATATATATATATATATATATATATATATATATATATATATAAAGTATATAGCAGGCGATCAGCTTTTAGTGCACTGCAGCAGTGTTATGAGAAAGGGTCAGTACTAAGCTATCCACCTGCTAAAATGCATGTGTAGCTATGTGAATTGTGTGTGGAATAGTTGAAAACCACAGTAAGGGTCGAATCCTTACTTTGTGATGCGCACACTTGGACTCTTGCGTTGAACATGCGTTGATGTCAAAAACTCCAGTAAGGATTCCGGTTCCAATATAAGTGGTAAAGGTGAAAAAAGGGTGCTTATATGATGTTGTTTTGTAACCAAAGTGACGGCTACAACCATTTGCTCTTCTACTAGATCCATCTCATACTGTATATGGTCTTTCTCAAGAACTGGACTCTTTCTGCAGGTCTCCCATCCCATCGCGTTGACAGGAGCAGGTTTGTTGCCCTTTAAGATGATAGATTTTTTTTAAATACAACATTTAAGTAAGCATTTCCCTCCCCGTAGTGTGTCCTTGACATTTACAGTAGTGGAGGATGCTGACATTGTCTCACAACCGTGTAGAAATTGGATTCAGGAGCAGCAGGAGTGGCAGATGAAGGTGCAAGCCTGATCAACAGGATTCCTTCAGGTCTTTGTCTTTCCTACCACTTCTATTGCAGCTCTGACATAGAATATCCATGGTAATCGTATCAATCCGCTGTGTTTTTATGCTACCACCCGTCACCTCTTCGACATAGTAACTACAAACCTCTCACTGCGTACGTGACCTACTGTTTTCCCCTATCTTTTCAAACCCAACTGTCGAAGGAAGCCGATCCTGAGAGGAGATACATCAACAGGGTGGGTTGACAGTCAGGGGCTGTCTGCAAGACAAGCCTTCCAGTGTTACAACAAGAACGATGGGGATAAAATTATTTTTATGTCATCTCTCCAATCGGATTACGTTTCGGTCTTCCTATGAAGAGCGGGCGTCTGACACCGGTATTGTGTATCATGGCTCAAGGGCTTCTTAATGAATAAACTGCCTCGCTGATTAAAAAAAATGCCATGTCCAATCTGCCTCTGGATTTGTAATTTTCTGTTATTTCATTCTACCATGTCAGGTTCTTTTCATATTGTCTTAGAATGTTTATCCAGTTGATCAAATATCAATCAGAATACGCTGGGAAGTTTACATAGCGAGATAGAGAAAAAAGTTATTATCTAGAATCCAGTACTTGGTATAGATTTAATAAGTTTACGTGAAGTTTGCAAGTGATGTCTTGAAGTTAAGCCTACAATACCAAGTGAACGCACTACCAAGTATAGTACCCAAGCTTGCGAGTGGTGCAGCAGCGTAAGGCACTGCATCTCAGTGCTTGCGGCGTCAATACAGACTCTCTGGTTCAAATCCAGGCTCTATCACAACTGGCCATGATTGGGAGTCCCGTAGGGCAGCGCACAACTGTCTCCCTCGCTGTTAATGCAACCTTCAATTCATTGTTGAAGGGTAACAATTCTAAGATGACACTAATGACTTCGTACTCAGTAAAAAATGTAGCTCTCCCATTCATTTAGACCGCCGCAGCACAAATGCCGCAAATTCATCCTTGTTTCCTTTCAAGGAAGACTTGAGATTTATGATTTTGAAGACCTGGCTGCATGACTGTGTGACTACCAGGCAAAGGTCTAAATAGGATTTTTAGACAATAACAATTATGGTGACAAGCAGTGCAAAGCATCAGGGGCCGTTGAAAACATATGGACAAACACATGCGGCACATATGGTATTTGCTACTATGCAGCCTCAGTACTGTTTAATACTTAGTGGGAATGTGTTGGATGATAACTAAACAAAATAAAATCATTGCGCTCTCCCAGAGTAAAACCAGCAAATTCAGACAAAGAAGTGTAATTAATGTGTTGGATGAGCAATTAGTGGTGCTGTTTTTACCTGCAATGTTATTAAAAAACAATCACACACAACATGAGGAGCCTCTCTGTTCCTGCTTAATTGGTTTCATGTAGTACAAGAATCCAGAGGGGAGGATTCTAGCAGAGCAACTGAGAAAACAGGAGGTGTGTGTGTGTGTGTGTGTGAGTGTGTTTGTGAGTGAGTGAGTGTGTGTGTACATTCAACAACGGTGGCAGCCCAGGACTTGGACTTCGATGATAATGACTAGCATTTTGTTCACCTGACCTAGAATTCCTTACAATCAAATGCCGACCGCATTATCTACCAAGAGAATTCTCTTCGATTATAATCACAGTCGCATATATCCCCCCTCAAGCTGACACATCGACGGCACTGAAAGAAATTCATTGGACTTATTGTAAACTGGAAACCACATATCCTGAGGCTGCATTTATTGTGGCTGGGGATTTTAACAAGGCTAATCTGAAAACAAGGCTCCCGAAATTTTATCAGCATATCGAATGCGTGACCCGGGCCGGCAAAATCCTGGATCATTGTTATTCTAACTTCCGCGACGCATACAAAGCCATTCTCCGCCCTCTTTCGGCAAATCTGACCACGACTCCATTTTGTTGCTCCCAGCCTACAGACAGAAACTAAAACGGGAAACGCCCGTACTCAGGTCTGTTCAACGCTGGTCCGACCAATCTGATTCCAGGCTTCAAGATTGCTTCGAGCACGTGGACTGGGATATGTTCCGGATAGCCTCAGACAACAACATTGATGTGTACGCTGATTCGGTGAGCGAGTTTAATAGCAAGTGCATCAGTGATGTTATACCCATAGCAACTATTAAAACCTTCCCCAACCAGAAACCGTGGATTGATGGCAGCATTCGCGCAAAACTGAAAGCGCAAACCACTGCTTTTAACCAGGGTAAGGCGACCGGAAACATGTCTGAAAACAAACAGTGTAGTTATTCCCTCCGCAAGGCAATCAAACAAGCTAAGCGTCAGTATAGAGACAAAGTAGAGTCACAATTCAACGGCTCAGACACGAGAGGTATGTGGCAGGGTCTACAGTCAATCACGGACTACAAAAAGAAAATCAGCCCCGTCGCGGACCACGATGTCTTGCTCCCAGACAAACTAAACAACATCTTTGCTCGCTTTGAGGACAATACAGGCCAGCTACCAAAACCTGCGGTCTCTCCTTCACCGCAGCCAACTTGAGTAAAATATTTAAATGTGTTAACCCTCGCAAGGCTGCCGGCCCAGATGGCATCCCTGACCGCGTCCTCAGAGCATGCACAGATCAGCTGGCTGGTGTGTTTACAGAAATATTTAATCAATTCTTATCCCAGTCTGCTGTTCCCACATGCTTCACGAGGGCCACCATTGTTCCTGTTCCCAAGAAAGCTAACGCAACTGAGCTAAATGACTATCGCCCAGTAGCACTCACTTCCGTCATCATGAAGTGCTTTGAGAGACTAGTCAAGGATCATACCACCTCCATCCTACCAGACACCCTAAACCCACTCCAATTTGCTTACCGTCCCAATAGGTCCACAGGAGACGCAATCGCAATCACACTGCACACTGCCCTAACCCATCTGGACAAGAGAAATTCATTTGTAAGAATGCTATTCATCGACTACAGCTCAGCATTTAACACCATAGTTCCCTCCAAGCTCGTCATTAAGCTCGAGTCCCTAGGTCCCGACCCCGCCCTGTGCAACTGGGTCCTTGACTTCCTGAAGGGCCGGTCACAGGTGGTGAGAGTAGGAAATAACATCTCCACCCCGCTGATCCTCAACACTGGGGCCCCACAAGGGTGCATTTTCAGCCCTCTCCTGTACTCCCTGTTCACCCATGACTGCGTGGCCAAGCATGCCTCCAACTCAATCCTCAAGTTTGCAGACGACACAACAGTGGTAGGCTTGATTACCAACAACGACGAGACGGCCTACAGGGAAGAGGTGAGGGCCCTCAGAGTGTGGTGTCAGGAAAATAACCTCTCCCTCAACGTCAACAAAACAAACGAGATGATCGTGGACTTCAGGAAACAGCAGAGGGAGCACCCCCCTATCCACATCGACGGGACAGTAGTGGAGAAGGTGGAAAGTTTTAAGTTCCTCGGCGTACACATCACGGACAAACTGAAATGGTCCACCCACATAGGCAGCATGGTGAAGGCGGCGCAACAGCGCCTCTTCAACCTCAGGAGGCTGAAGAAATTCGGCTTGTCACCAAAAACACTCACCAACTTCTACAGATGCACAATCGAGAGCATCCTGTCGGGCTGTATCACCGCCTGGTACGGCAACTGCTCCGCCCACAACCATAAGGCTCTCCAGAGGGTAGTGAGGTCTGCACAACGCATCACCGGGGGTAAACTACCTACCCTCCAGGACACCTACACCACCCGATGTCACAGGAAGGCCAAAAAGATAATCAAGGACAACAACCACCCGAGCCACTGCCTGTTCACCTCGTTATCATCCAGAAGGCGAGGTCCGTACAGGTGCATCAAAGCTGGGACCGAGAGACTGAAAAACAGCTTCTATCTCAAGGCCATCAGACTGTTAAACAGCCATCACTAACATTGAGTGGCTGCTGCCAACATACTGACTCAAATCTCTAGCCACTTTAAATAATTGAAAATTGGATGTAACAACTGTATCACTAGCCACTTTAACTTCTTAGGGAGCGGCAGGTGAGGTGACGGTTTTGGAGAGTCTGGCGTGCCCAAAGCAAAATGCCTGCCACTCAGGCTCAGAAAATAGGATATGCACATAATTAGTACTATTGGATAGGAAACCCTCTGAAGTTTCTAAAAGTGTTAACATAATGTCTGTGAGTATAACAGAACTCATTTAGCAGGCAAAAACCAGAAAAAACCATCCGGAATCAGTTTCTGGTGACCTTTGGCTCTCTTAGACACACTCCCTATTGAATCCATTTGTTACCAGGACTGAGACTGCAGTACCTATGGCTTCCACTAGATGTCAACAGTCTATATTTAAAGCCTCAGAGAGATTGGAGTAAGCAGGAAGAATAGGTACAGGAAATTCCATTAGGACCTCAAATGTCAACATGTTTTCTCGTGAGTCTGGCTGGCGCGCCCCACTTTATTTTACTTATATTAGGTATAGGTGACCATCCGAGTTAAATATTATCGCTAATATTCATAAAAGGATAGCTAAGGATGCATTTTAACTGGTATTTGATTTGTTTAGGAAAAGTTTATAGGTGTATTTGAACGCGTTCTCTTCACGTTTCAATGGGCGATTCGACGTTGGATTTTCTGAACATAACGCACCAACCAAACGGAGATTAATGGATATAATAAATGACTTTTACTAACAAAAGAACCATGGATTGTCTTCGTTGGACACTTGGGAAGCCCTCAGCAGAAGTTCTTCAAAAGGTAAGGGATTTGTTTTCGCTGTGAAATGTGTTTTGTGTGAACCGCGATGGTTTATGAATTTATGCTAATGGAAAATATTGGAGGTGCTACCCTCAAACAATCAAATGTTGTGCTTTCGCCGTAAAGCCTTTTTGAAATATGACAACGCAGTGATATTGCCAAGAAGCAGAGCTTTTGATGACTATGCAACACTTGTATATTGATGAATGTTTAACAATTCAACTAGCGCCCCACCACTCCGTAAGTAGTTAAAGTGGCTAGTGATACATTTATTACATCCAATTTTTAACTATTAAAGTGGCTAGAGATTTGAGTCGATGGCCGAGGGCATAGTCAAGATGCAGTAGATGGTATAGAGTACAGTATATACATATGAGATGAGTAATGTCGGATATGTAAACATTATATTAAGCATTGTTTAACTTCTTAAGGAGCAGCAAGGTGCGCTGGGGGGCTAGCGCAAATGCAAGGCGCCAAATTCAAAATCCAAAAGTTGAATTATTAAACATGCATCAATGTGTTTCATAGTCATCAAAAGCTCTTATTCTTGGCAATATCACAGCGTTGTCAGATTTCAAAAAGGCTTCACGGCGAAAGCACCACATTTGATTGTTTGAGGGTAGCACCTAACATATTTTTGCCATTACCATAATTTCATAAGCCTCCACGGTTCACAGAAAACATATTTCACAGCGAAAACAAATCAATTACCTTTTGAAGAACTTCTGCTGAGGGCTTCCAAAGTGTCCAACGAAGACAATCCATGGTTCTTTTGTTAGAAAAAGTAATGTATTATATCCATAAATCTCCGTTTGGTTGGCGCGTTATAATCAGAAAAAACTGCGTCGACTCCTCCATTGAAACGTGAAGAGAACTCGTTCAACTTATACCTGTAAACTTGTCCAAGAACAATCAAACATCATTGTAAATGTATCCTTAGGAACACTTTTATGTATAAATAGCATAATATTTCAACCGGAATATAAACTGGCCGATAAGAAAGGAATAAACAAAAGAACGTGCCTGCCGGGAGCGCGCATTTACTTGTAAAGGACATCTGTGGGGGAACATCCTTATTCCTCTTCTTCTCTGCTCTAAAAGCATCTAAAATGAATCAGAACACTTTCTCGAGACTGTTGACATCCAGAGGAAGCGATAGGTACTGCATTCATATGCCCTTATAAGGGCATTTTCATAAGGGAGGGGTTCCAAATGAGGCAATGTGTCAAAACCACTTTTTCCAGGACAGAAATTCCTCGGGGTTTCGCTTGCCATATCCGTTCTGTTTTACTCACAGACAAAATGTTAACACTTTTAGAAAATTCAGAGTGTTTCCTATCCAATGGTACTAAATATGTGCATATCCTATTTTCTGGGCCTGAATGGGAGGCATTTTACTTTTGGCATGCCAGGGTCTCCAAAACGGTCACCTCGTGCGCTGCTCCCTAAGAAGTTAAACATTCATCAATATACAAGTGTTGCATAGTCAAAATAATGTTTACATATCCTACATTACTCATCTCATATGTATATACTGTATTCTATACCATCTACTGCATCTTGCCTATGCCTTTTCGGCCACCGTTCGGCCATACTCGTATTCATTCCTTTACACTTGTGTGTATAAGGTAGTTGTTGTGAAATTGTTAGATTACTTAGATACTACTGCATGGTTGGAACTACACTCGCATTAACATCTGCTAACCATGTGTATGTGACAAATAAAATTTTATTTGATCTCTGGCAAGAGTACACTCTACCAGCAACCCTCCTGTTACACAGTGATCACACTGCCACATGTAGAGTAAAGGCCGAGACCTCTTGGCAGAGGCTATAGTACAGGAAGGCTTTGCCCTACATAACACTCCGCGCATTAAATGCCCTAAAATGTGGAGCCTGGAACATATTCAGTCAAATGGCCCAAGGCTGACATGTTTCCAAAAACCATGTCTATAATCTGGAACTCCTTGTCCGTCCATACGGATTACGTCTGAACTTTTCTCCAAACCTGCACCTAATTCTGGCTGTGGTAGACAGTGTGCAAGATGAGCTGCCACTTAGCCTACATTACCACTGTAGCCTACCACTTGATACAAAATGGCTAAACTTACTTGACCAATTCCAGCGTTAAGGACATTACATTTGCATGCAAAACCACAACTTCAATGTCTCACAGAATGGACAAACTAAATATAAATGAAACATTCTATAGAACCCTTTGTGGGAGTGTATATCTCAAAAAGCATACTTGTAAATATTGACAAATAAGAAGCGTTCGGATGTTACATGAAATTTATAAGCTTTTTGGGGTGACTGAACATATTAGCAAAAGTCTGTGAGTTTTTATGTCTTAGGTCAAAATATTGATTTTCATTTCGAAGGAAAGGCTTGGCTGAACACAAAAACAATAATTTCCATGATTACTTTAGAGAGGAAAAACAACCGTTATGGATGTTACACCCTCTGTTAATGGATGTTACAGAGTCTGAAATTAACATTAACATCTTGAAGATTTCTTGATCAAAATCTATCATAACACCTTTGTTGTCATTTTGAATGTTTTTTAAAGGTCAAGAGAATTATAAGTACCTTATAATTGCATAATTACAGGCAGCCTGAATAGTATAGAAGGTCAGTCGCTACACCGTATTGAGTTATTTGTCTCTCTTTAAATACAGTCACCTCCAAAATGATTGCCAGCCTTGTTAAAGATGAACAAAAAATGATATAAAATAAATAATACAAATACTGAGCTATATTGTATGCTCCAAAAATGTACAACATTTTATTATTTTCTACCAGTATCGTAAAGTACTTAAGTAGAAATACTTTAAAGTGCTACTTGAGTCGTTTTTGGGGGTATCTGTACTTTCATTTACTATTTATATAAGTATATTTTAGCAATTACATTTACTTTTGATACTTAAGTATATCTAGAACCAAATGCTTGAGTAACTTTTTATTAAGGTATCTATACTTTTACCCAAGTATGAAAAGTGGGTACTTTTTCCACCACTGTTTTATACTAATATAAATGCTCATATAAAGATATTCCATTTAACATATTTAGGTTAAACAAAATTAAGTTGTCAAAATGATTGGCACCCGTAAAGATTCTTATAAATAAAATAAAATCTTCATTGACATATTTAAAAAAAAAGTTAATCTCAGTTTAAGGAACTGTATTGTGGCCATCCATGGCTTCCTGTTTCACTAGGGTATAAAATTAGGTAACACACATGTAAAATCCATTTGTCATCCATCACCATGGGGAAAGACAAAAAAATCTGAAACGAAAAGAGTTGAATCAAAGTTGTTTCCACGTCATTTCAACAAAACAAATCTATGTGATGACGTTAACTTAATGTGGAAAATTTATTGGATTTGAAAAAGGTAATCTATGTAAGGGAATTTGTCTTTTTATCACTCAACTTTGAACCTTATTCCAATGACACAGTGAAATGTTTGATGATTTAATGTTGAATCCACGTTAGTTGACTCAACTAAAATTACAACCAAATGTAAATGAATGTTGAACTGACATCTCTGCCCAGTGGGAAATGGTTGTTGACCTTCATTGATCAGGCAATGGTATTTTTTTGCAAAACCCGCCCAGAAATATACCACTTATTAAATAAGAAGTTTAAAACCACTGGAACAGTGGTAAACTAGCTTGGTCGAGGACGCATGTGTATCCTGTCCCCACGCACAGTGAAGAAGATGGTTCTGGAGGCAAAGAAAAGTCCAAGGGGCCACAGTTGGAGAATTACAGAACATGGTCATATCTTGGGTTCAACAAATCTCTTAATCAAAAATTAAATGCCACCCCCATGCCAATAGAGTCTTTGGAAGGGTTGCCACATTGGTTGAGAGCAACCAACACACGTAAATGCCTGGAGTTTGCTAAACGGCATTGGTGCTTGGATTGGTGTCACTTGTTAAACCCACTTCAATCAGTGTAGATGAAGGGGAAGAGATAGGTTAAAGAAGGATGTGTATGGAGGTGTATGCCTTGTGACAATTGACACATCGATTATGTATGTGTGCCATTCAAAGGGTGAATGGGCAAGACAAAATATTTAAGTGCCTTTGAATGGGGTGTGGTATTAGGTGCCAGGCGGACCGGTTTGTGTCAAGAACTACAATGCTGCTGTGTTTTTCAGGCTCAACAGTTTCCTGTCGGTATCAATAATGGTCCACCACCTAAAGGACATCAAGCCAGCTTGACACTGTGGGAAGTATTGGTGTCAACATGGACCAGCATCCCTGTGGAACGCTTTCGGCATTGTAGAGTCCATGCCCCGACAAATTGAGGCTGTTCTGAGGGCAAACGCCCTAGCAAGCTGCAAACCTACTAGATGGTAATAGGTGTTCACATTGCTCCTATTGGACGGTATTCAAAGCATCTCCTGGTGTGCTGGGGACCTGGACTGGCGTTGAATACTGAAGTCAGTCTGGTGTGACCTGGCTGAATTATAAACAAGGTTCCATTTGGAAATAACTAACTGAATGTGTGCATGCTCAGGTTAAGGATTAGCCCCTTTTTCTCAATTTTCATCCAAAATGACATACCCAAATCTAACTGCCTGTAGCTCAGGCCCTGAAGCAAGGACATGCATATTCTTGGTACCATTTGAAAGGAAACACTTAGAATCTTATGGAAATGTGAAAGGACTGTAGTAACACAATAGATCTGGTAAAAGATAATACAAAGAAAAAAACAACCGTTCTTTTGTATTTTTTTTTAATCTTTGAAATGCAAGAGAAAGGCCATAATGTATTATTCCAGCCCAGTGTATGTGCAAAGTTTTAGACTGATTCAATGAACCATTGCATTTCTGTCCAAAGTTCTGTGTCAAGACTGCCCAAATGTGCCTAATTTGTTTATTAATAACTTTTCATGTTCAAAGTTGTGCAGTCTCCTCAAACAATAGCATGCTATTCTTTCACTGTAATAGCTACTGTAAATTGGACAGTGCAGTTCGATTAACAAGAATTGAAGCTTTCTGCCATTATCAGATATGTCTATGTCCTGGGAACTACGTTAGCTCAACCGTCCCATGGAAGGGACACCGATCCCAAAGAAGTTTTAACTTTTACACGAAATCACCCGTGATGTAATTTTTTGTGCAATGTCATAAATGGTGAATGGCTATAGGGGGCTCAATCCTACCAAACAGACTGCTCCCTCTCTGTCTCTTCCCCCTCTCCATCTCTCTCTCTTCCCCCTCTCCGTCTATCTCCCTTCTCTCTTCCTGGCAGTTAGAACTTAATTACTGTGTTTCCCCACTGACCTCCAGTCTCTAGACCCAGTCATCCTACTTTCATATCCCCCACACACAGGCCTTTCACATTACTACTCCCCCAAGTACCCAATTAATTTCTGCACTGGAGCCTTTCACACCCTTTCACGCATCTTTCTTCATAAGGTCCACATGAAGTTATGCTATATATACAAAAGTATGTGGACACCCTTTTTAATGAGTGGATTCGGCTTTTTCAACCACACCCATTTCTGATAGGTTTATAAAATCGAGCGCACAACCATGCAATCTCCATAGACAAACATTGGCAATAGAATGGCCTTATTGAAGAGCTCAGTGACTTTCAACGTGGCACCGTCATAGGATGCCACCTTTCCAACAAGTCAGTTCGCCCTGCTAGAGCTGCCCGGTAAACTGTAAGTGATGTTATTGTGAAGTGGAAACATCATGGAGCAACAACTGCTCAGCCGCAAAGTGGTAGGCCACACAAGCTCACAGAACAGGATTGCCGAGTGCTGAAGCGTGTAGCGCGTAAAAATCAACACACACTACCGAGTTCCAAATTGCCTCTGGAAGCAACGTCACCACAAGAACTGTTCGTCGGGAGCTGCAGCCAGACCTAATCGCCCAACATCAGAACCCAACCTCACTAATGCTCTTGTGGCTGAATGGAAGCAATTCCCCGCAGCAATGTTCCAACATTTAGTGAAAAGCCTTCCCATAAAATTTGAGACTGTTATAGCAGCAAAGGGGGGACCAACTCTATATCAATGTTCATGATTTTGGAATGAGATATTTGACGAGCCTGTGTCCACATACTTTTGGTCATGTAGTGTAAAGCACTACATTCATAATGCATCACAGATGGTTCATAGGAAATGTTATCCAAATGGTCATATTAGAGATGATCATACATTTCCACTTCTTTTACGAATATAAACGGTGCAATCAGGCCCTCATGAATAAGACATGAAGCCATTGCAAACTGACAATTAAAGTGATTAACAGTTTATAGGGAGAATCCCCAAAATAATCATCACCATCATCATCATCATCATGATGCACAACGATTTCACAATAGGCTAAGAAACATCCACAGTCCATTTGGCTCTCCCACTTGTTTGCCAAAACAGTGGACAATTTCACCACTATAATTAATTCACTGGCACCAAAATCATATTGAAGTCTGAAAGCGAGACAGAAGAAATACCATAGAAGAGAGAAGTGTAGGACGGAAAGAGAGATGTTGGATGGAGGACGGAGAGAGAGAGGTTGGATGGAGGACAGAGAGAGAGAGGTTGGATGGAGGACGGGAGAGAGAGAGGTTGGATGGAGGGCGGAGAGAGAGAGAGGTTGGATGGAGGACGGGAAAGAGAGAGGTTGGATGGAGGACAGGAGAGAGAGAGGTTGGATGGAGGACGGGAAAGAGAGAGGTTGGATGGAGGACAGGAGAGAGAGAGGTTGGATGGAGGACCGGAGAGAGAGAGTTTGGATGGAGGACGGAGAGAGAGAGGTTAGAGAGAGAGGTTGGATGGAGGACCTGAGAGAGAAAGGTTGGATGGAGGACGTAGAGGGAGTGGTTGCATAGAGGATGGAGAGAGAGAGGTTGGATGGAGGACGAAGAGAGAGTTTGGGTGGAGAACAGAGAGAGAAAGGTTGGCTGGAGGATGGGGAGAGAGAGGTTGGATGGAGGGCGGAGAGAGAGAGGTTGGATGGAGGGCGGAGAGAGTGTTTGGATGGAGAACAGAGAGAGAAAGGTTGGCTGGAGGACGGGGAGAGAGAGGTTGGATGGAGGACGGAGAGAGAGAGGTTGGATGGAGGGCGGAGAGAGAGAGGTTGGATGGAGGGCGGAGAGAGAGAGGTTGGTCATTGTGCCTGTGGGGGCTGGAGATGAGACATTTGGACAAGGCTGAAACCACAGGGGATGTGCCTTCCAAGTCCCAACACAAATTAAATATAGATTGTCTCTAGATCTATTCAACATTGACACCATATGTAAGACTTGTGTGTGTGTGTGTGGTATGTGTGAGTGTGTGTGTGTGTGTGTGTGTGTGTCTGTAACAGATAGTGAGCAGGTAACTGACAAAATGATGGAAGCACAATAAATGAGGGATACAAACTATATTGAAAGCAGGTTCTTCCACACAGGTATGGTTCCTGAGTTAATTAAGCAGTTAACATCCCATCATGCTCAGGGTCATGTATAATTAGGGTCATGTATAAAATGCTGGGCAGGCCAATATTTATCATTATTATCATTTTTGGGTTGCCATGACTATGCCCCCTTAGGATGACAATGCCCCCATCCACAGGGCACGAGTGGTTACACAATGGTTTGATGAGCATGAAAACATTGTAAACCATATGCTATGGCCGTCTCAGTCACCAGATCTCAACCCAATTGAACACTGGGAGATTCTGGAGCTGCGCCTGAGACAGTGTTTTCCAGCAGCATCTACAATACACCACATAATGGAAATTATTGATGAAGAATCGTGTCGCATCCCTCCAATAGAGTTCCAGACACTTCTAGAATCTATGCCAAGGATTATTGAAGCTGTTCTGGCTTGTGGAGGCCCAACTCCCTTTCAAGACACTTGGTGTTGGTGTTTTCTTATTTTGGCAGTTACCTGTATGTACAGCACAAACTGTAGGTATGGCATCCTATTCCCTATCTAGTGCATTACTTTTTACCAGAGCCCTATGGTCCTTGGTTAAAATAAGTAAAAAATATAAGGAATGCCATTTGAAACATACTATGTCTCAATGGAGAACACCTGTCCTTCTGACCTCTGACCTCTGGAACTCCTTGTCACCTCCCAGGGCACACATCTCTCTTTCATTTAAGGTCACAGCGGAGACAGGAGACGCTCTATCCTCTCTTTCAGGCTCGACCCTACCGACTGGTGCCTGGCCCCTCAGAAGTCTGAGAGATGAATGACTATATTATCAACTGACTCAGTGTTAATCGTGACATCATGGAATGTAAATGCCCCCCCCCGGCACTTCATTTGGAATGTTNACACACACACACACACACAGACACACACACACACACACACACACACACACACACACACACACACACACACACACACACACACACACACACACACAGACACACACAGAAACACGCACACAGTAGGCAACACTCCCATCTTTCTGAGTTTAATTGTTAAATCCTCTATCTGAAGATGCATCTCTCAAAAACAACATAAACAAATCAAATCAAATCAAATTGTAATTGCCACATGCGCCGAATACAACAGGTGTAGACCTTACAGTGAAATGCTTACTTACAAGCCCTTAATCAACAATGCAGATTTAAGAAAAATACCTAAAAAATGTATGAAATAAAAGTAACAAATAATTAAAGAGCAGCAGTAAAATAATAATAGTGAGGCTATATGCAGGGGGTACCAGTACAGAGACAATGTGCGAGGTAATTGAGGTAATATGTACATGTCGGTAGAGTTATTAAAGTTATTAAAGTGACTACTTTGCATAGATAATAACAGAGAGTAGCAGCAGCGTAAAAGAGTGTGTGGGGGGCAATGCAAATCATCTGGGTAGACGTTTGACTAGATGTTCAGGAGTCTTATGGCTTGGGGGTAAAAGCTGTTTAGAAGCCTCTTGGACCTAGACTTGGCGCTCCGGTACCGCTTGCCGTGTGGTAGCAGAGAGAACAGTCTATGAGTAGAGTGGATTTTTAGGGCCTTCCTCTGATACTGACTGGTATAGAGGTCCTGGATGGCAGGAAGCTTGGCCCCGGTGATGTACTGGGCCGTATGCATTACCCTCTGTAGTGCCTTGCGGTCGGAGGCTGAGCAGTTGCCATACCAGGCAGTGATGCAACCCGTCAGGATGCTCTCAATATTGCAGCTGTAGAACCTTTTGAGGATCTGAGGACCCATGCCAAATCTTTTCAGTCTCCTGCGGGGAATAGGTTTTGTCATGCCATCTTCACGACTGTCTTGGTGTGCTTGGACCATGTTAGTTTGTTGGTGACGTGGACGCCAAGGAACTTGAAGCTCTCAACCTGCTCCACTACAGCCCTGTCGATGAGAATGGAAACGTGCTCGGTCCTCCTTTTTCTGTAGTCCACAATCATCTCCTTTGTCTTGATCACGTTGAGGGAGAGGTTGTTGTCCTTGCACCACACGTTCAGGAGTACATGTCCTGGTAATCCGTCTGGCCCTGCGTCCTTGTGAATGTTGACCTGTTTAAAGGTCTTACTCACGTCGGCTGCGGAGAGCGTGATCACACAGTCGTCTGGAGCAGCTGATGCTCTCATGCATGTTTCAGTGTTACTTGCCTCGAAGCGAGCATAGAAGTAATTTAGCTCTTCTAGTACGCTCGTGTCACTGGGCAGCTCTCGGCTGTGCTTTCCTTTGTAGTCTGTAATAGTTTGCAAGCCCTGCCTTATCAGCCAAGTATCGGAGCTGGTGTAGTACAATTCGATCTTAGTCCTGTATTGACGTTTTCCTGTTTGATGGTTAGTCGGAGGGCACTATGGTTAGTCGGAGGGCACGCTCCTTGAAAGCTCTACCCTTTAACTCAGAGTGGATGTTCCCTGTAATCCATGGCTTCTGGTTGGGGTATGTATGTACAGTTACTGTGGGGACGACATCATCGATTCACTTATTGATGAAGCCAGTGACTGATCAAATCAAACTTTATTTGTCACATGCGCTGAATACAACAAGTGTAGACCTTACCGTGAAATGCTTACTTACAAGCCCTTAAACCAACAGTGCAGTTCAATAAGATTTAAGAAAATATTTACCAAATAAACAAACGTAAAAAATATATTACAGGGGGTACCGGTACCGAGTCAATTTGCGGGGGTACAGGTTAGTTGAGGTAATTTGTACATGTAGGTAGGGGTGAAGTGACTATGCATAGATAATAAACAGCGGGCAGTGTTCAAAACAAATGGAGGGGGGGGTCAATGTAATAGTCCGGTGGCCATTTGCTTAATTGTTCAGCAGTCATATGGCTTGGGGGTAGAAGCTGTTAAGGAGCCTTTTGGTCCTAGACTTGGCGCTCCGGTACCGCTTGCCATGAGGTAGCAGAGAATACAGTCTATGACTTGGATGACTGGAGTCCCTGAAAATTGTTTGGGCTGTCCTCTGACAATGCCTATGATATAGGTCCTGGATTGCAGGAAGCTTGGCCCCAGTGATGTACAGGGCCGTACGCACTACTCTCTGTAGCGCCTTACGGTCAGATGCCGAGCAGCTGCCATACCAGGCAGTGATGCAACCGGTCAGAATGCTCTCGATGGTGCAGCTGTAGAACTTTTTAAGGATCTGGGGACTCATGCCAAATCTTTTCAGTCTCCTGAGGGGGAAGGTTTTTGTCGTGCCCTCTTCACAACTGTGTTGGTGTGTTTGGACCATGATAGTTTGTTGGTGATGTGGACACCAAGGAACTTGAAACTCTCGACTGCTTCACTACAGCCCCGTCGATGAGAATGGGGGCATGTTCGGCCTGCCGTTTCCTGTTTTCCACGATCAGCTCCTTAGTCTTGCTCACATTGAGGAAGAGGTTATTGTCCTGGCACCACACTGCCAGTTCTCTGACCTCCTCCCTATAGGCTGTCTCATCATTGACGGTGATCAGGCCTACCACTGTTGTGTCGTCAGCAAACTTAATGATGGTGTTGGAGTTGTGTTTGGCCACACAGTCGTGGGTGAAGAGGGAGTACAGAAAGGGACTAAGTACACACCCCCGAGCGGCCCCAGTGTTGAGGATCAGCGTGGCAGACGTGTTGTTGCCTACCCTTACCACCTGGGAGCGGCCCGTCAGGAAGTCCTGGAACCAGTTGCAGAGGGAGGTGTTTAGTCCCAGGGTCCTCAGCTTAGTGATGAGCTTTGTGGGCACTGTGGTGTTGAACGCTGAGCTGTAGTCAATTGTTACGTTCCCCAGTTTCTGTGTTGTTGTGGGTTTGTATGTGTGTGTGTATTTCAGAAAATGGAATCCTGGATTCCTCAAGCAGCTGATTGGTCGGCCCCATCGATGATCGGAGCTCTATACCCGCCCTCTGGTCAGGGGAAACAGCTGTCTTCAATTACCAACTCCTTCTACAGCTGGATAAAGCCAGTGTTCCTTTGTCAGGAGGAGAGAGCTTCTTTGATGACCCATTTTGATTGTTAGTCTGTGAAAGTTTTGTTTAAAGTATTTTGTAGCCGCTACTCCTGAGGTATGTGTATGCCAATAGGACTTAGTGTTTTTGATTATTGATGTTTTTCACTTTAAGTTAGTTATTCTGTTTCATTTGTTCCCAGGGGGGAAAGCGGAACGCACCTTAGGAGTGTTTAGACAAGAGGCCTGCGGGCATACATAACCCGTAGTATTTACACTGTCTATGTACACTAGGTAAGACCTGGGCGGACCACCCCCTGTATTTTGGTTAGCGCGCCAGGAGGTTCTAAAATATTAAGTAAGTTGTGGGTAGGCAGGTAAGGTAGGAGAGGGGACTCTTTAACTTTAACTTTATTTGCTTTTGTTCCGTCCAGCCCCTTTTCCCCACATTACCGTGTTAATGCATTTTACAATACGGCTGTAAAGTAACAAAATGTGGAAAAAGTCAAGGGGTCTGAATACTTTTCCGAATGCACTGTAAAGTGAACAACAACATAAATACACCTATTTCACTTTTGCATGTAAAAACAGAATCACTACTGCTGCACATACTGCCCCTGTTTTGATTAGCAAAAGTAATATTATTAGACGCAGCCAACTCACTAGTGCATCGGTGACACAAGCACAGGGAAAACGCAACAAGCACAGACGCGACAAGAGAAAACCAATTATCTAATAATGTCACAAGCATGATGAGCTTGCCAGTAACTTTAGTTGGACTTAAAAATCAAGCTAGTTACCGGTATGCTAGCTTGCCGGTAGCTAGAGTGCACTAGCTAGCATCTAACGGCAAGGGAAGCAAAAACCTTAATCGGGAACAGAGCCATGTTTTTTTACCAGATCCGCGAGAGGGTGCTAGCTAGTGTATCCCTCTGTTCTTCGACTGTTGATGGATGTGGATGTCCAGTTCAGGTCCCAGGCTACCAATGGCTGTCTTGATTATTTATTTAATTAAGTTCATTACAATTTTCTGTGTAGCGTCATCTGTTCAGTACCTGATAGAGCAGAGTCAGAAAACATTGGTCGAACACCCAGAGCTGCTGATGGCAGAGAGTAGGTACTGTAACTGAACTGCTTGTTTTGAACAATATTTTCTTGAAACAGTAAAATGAATACAAATTAACCCCACTTTTATGGACATTATAAACATAATCCTTGAATTACATATTATGTATATATATTGTAAAAAAAAAAAAAGTTTATAAAAATATATATTTGTTTTTGGAGCAATCACAAGTGGGGCACTTCCCTAAGACCCTGACTGATTTAAATTTTCAGCTTTTAACCCAATGACTCACATTCGCCGTTCAGTCCATCGACTTAGCCCTGCAACTCTGAAAGAAGATGTCAACTGTCAACACCTATTGAGGAGAAAGGTACATCTAATGATGTGTAGAGCCTGAATGAGGTTTCAAATTGGTCTGCTTTTGAAAAATATCACCAAGAGGCTTTGAGGACAAATATTTCCCACTAGGTCATAGAGCCTCAGCCTTTTCCTTGAGCTAAAATAAAGAGAGCAAGGTTCAGCGGTTATTATATTCTCAGCAGTGGATCAGCCACAGTGTCCTTTGAAGTGGGTAAGAAAAATTGAAGGAAAAAAATCATCTATTTTTGACATTTCTCTCTCTGTTTTACCCTTACAGTAAAAACTGATCGTAACACATTTTTCATTCCTTTAATGTCTTATTCATCAAGTCGCTTCTGTCACGCAGTATTGATGAAAATGATGCATGTGTTTGATCTTCTCCTCTGTATAAACTAGGAAAAGGTCAGCTATTATGAGCTGGGAATCATCCATAGGATCTACGTTTCTGATTCAGCTTAACTCTTGGTCTAGTCCCTCAAATTCAACTCTGGACATCGAAACCAGTTCCACTACATGTTGTTATTGTTCCCCTCTTATTGGGGACTGATTTAAACCAGGGGCAATTTATTATCAGGTAGAAGTGAAAACCAGCAGGCTCCGGACCTCGTAGGGTCAGAGTTCAATACCACTGCTCTAGGATATAGACACAGATTAATATACCTCGTAGGGTCAAAGTTCAATACCCCTGCTCTAGGATATAGACACAGATTAATATACCTCGTAGGGTCAAAGTTCAATACCCCTGCTCTAGGATATAGACACAGATTAATATACCTCGTAGGGTCAGAGTTCAATACCCCTGCTCTAGGATATAGACACAGATTAATATACCTCGTAGGGTCAGAGTTCAATACCCCTGCTCTAGGATATAGACACAGATTAATATACCTCGTAGGGTCAGAGTTCAATACCCCTGCTCTAGGATATAGACACAGATTAATATACCTCATAGGGTCAGAGTTCAATACCCCTGCTCTAGGATATAGACAGTTTAATATACCTCGTAGGGTCAGAGTTAACTACCCCTGCTCTAGGATATAGACACAGATTAATATACCTCGTAGGGTCAGAGTTCAATACCCCTGCTCTTGGATATAGACAGATTAATATACAGTGCATTCGGAAAAGTATTAAGACGCCATCTCTTTTTTCACATTTTGTTATGTTACAGCCTTATTCTAAAATTGATTTAAGAAATAAATAGAAATGTCATCAATCTACACACAATAGCACAAAAGTGAAAACAGGATTTTAGAAATGTTTGCAAATGTATTAAAAATAAAAAACAGAAATACCTTATTTAAAAGACGTATTCAGACCCTTTGCTATGAGACTCGAAATTGAGCTCATGTGCATCCTGTTTCCGTTGATCATCCTTCAGATGTTTCTACAAGTTGATTGGAGTCCACCTGTGGTAAATTCAATTGATTGGACTTGATATGGAAAGGCACACACCTGTCTATATAAGGTCCCACAGCTGACAAGGCATGTCAGAGTAAAAACCAAGCCGTGAGGTGGAAGGAATTGTCCGTAGAGCTCCGAGACAGAATTGTTTTCGAAGCACAGATCTGGGGAAGGGTACCAAAAAATGTCTGCAGCATTGAAGGTCCCCAAGAACACAGTGGTCTCCATCATTCTTAAATGGAAGAAGTTGGAACCTCCAAGACTCTTTCTAGAGCTGTCCGCCCGGCCAAACCGAGCCATCGGGGAGAAGGCAGTTGGTCAGGGAGGTGACCAAGAACCCGATGGTCAATCTGGCAAAGCTCCAGAGTTCTTCTGTGGAGATGGGAGAACCTTCCAGAAGGACAACCTTCTGGGCAGCACTCCACCATTCAGGCCTTTATGGTAGAGTGGCCAGACAGAAGCCACTCCTCAGTAAAAGGTTCACCTTCCAACAGGACAATGACCCTAAGCACACATAAGACAATGCAGGAGTAGCTTCGGGACAAGTCTCTGAATGTCCATGAGTGGCCCAGCCAGAGCCCCTACTTGAATCCGATCGAACATCTCTGGGGAGACCTGAAAGTAGATGTGCATCGATGCTCCCCATCCAACCTGACAGAGCTTGAGAGGATTTGCATAGAAAAATTGAGAAACTTCCCAAATACAGGTGTGCCAAGCTTGTAGCTTCACACCCAAGAGGACTCAAGGCTATAATCGCTGACAAAGGTTATTCAACAAAGTACTGAGTAAAGGGTCTAAATACTTAAGTAAATGTGATATTTCAGTTTTTTAGGTGTTATACATTTGCAAAACTGTCTAAAGACCTGTTTTTACTTTGTCATTATGGGGTATTGTGTGTAGATTGATGAGGGAAAAAAAACTGTTTAATATATTTTAGAGTAAGGCTGTAACGTACCAAAATCAGGAAAAAGTGAAGGGGTCTGAATACTTGCCGAATACACTGTACCTCATTGGTATGGAGGTCAGTTTACACACTTCCCCAGGGCTGAACTCATTGTGAACTAAAAGAAGACATTACCCTTTTTGTTCTTCAATCTTACCAAGTGTTTATAATATGTATTTTCAACAATTTACTCAGCAATTAAATTCAATAACACTTCATTTGGATAGTCAATTTCTACAGACTATCTACAGTGTCATACCCAAGAAGACTCGCAGCTGTATAGGTGCTTCAACAAAGCTGAATATATTTACAAAAAATTCAAAAGAACAGTTTTTGCATTGTCATTATGGGGTATTGTGTGTAGATTGATGAGGGGAAAAAATTATTGAATCAATTTTGGAATAAGGCTGTAACGTAACAAAATGTGGTCTGAATACTTTCCGAATGCACTGTAGGCATGGAATTTTGTTGTAAAGGTTCACCTTTTGTGATTTCTATAAATAAATCAAAAGGAAATGCTAGGTCCAGGGTCTGACTGAAAAAAATAGATGTTATATTCTAGTGAGATCTAACCTGGTAAAGTAGAGGTGAAATAAAACAACCTGTAGAATCCAGAGTCTGTTCATTGATTTGTTTGGACTGTGAGTGTGTTCCTACCTACAGAGGGTTATTCCAAAAGCTGTTATTCTTAAGACATTTTGAGAATGAACTAAGAGGCTACCAAACCCACACCAAAATGATTAATTTAATTCCACACAATGTGGTCGTGTTGGTAAACATCTCTCTATTTTAATCCTATTTTAATCCTTCTCCAATTTTGAACTACTCAGGCAATTCCCACACAGGATATGAAATGAATCCCTATTAATTCATCAAGAAAGGTCCCTCATACACTTAGAAACAAAGGTGCTATCTACAACCTAGAAGGGTTATTCAACCCCATTTATTCTCATTCTAGTGCCTATTTACTCATCAAAATGGTGTCTCTCTGACCTCAGTGAGAGTGTTCTGAGGAAACCATGTCCCCCTGCACCTCCATCCCCCCACTGTACCCCCCTCACCCTCACCCCCTCCTGTTTCATGTACCATGAGGCAAATGGATCCTTAATGGACTTTTAGGGTCATTGGTGCTGACTGGCCATGATACGATCAGTCCTGTTATGACACCACTGGGACACGGCACTGGGATGGGGAGAGAGGGAGAGGGAGAGGGAGATGAAGGTCAGAGGGAGAGAGAGAGAGAGAGAAAGAGAGAGAGAGAGAGATGGACTGAGAGACAGAGAGAGAGGGAGAGAGAGAGACCACGAGAGATAGAGAGCGAGAGAGAGCGAGAGAGAGAGATAGAGACACGGAGAGAAAGGATAGAAAGAAAGGAGAGAGCAAGAGATATAATCTCCTCACAGGACTGGACACTATCAGTGGGCTCATCTCTGTGGCGAGAATGAGATCCCCTTCATGACCTTCACACGATTCTTATCTCTGTTTCTTTTTTGGGGGTCGGCTAATATGCCTACAGTGTGTCCACGTCCGCCTTGCCCTCTGTGCTGTCTCGTAAGCATCCTATTTCTTTCTCTGCTAGCTAGCTGACCTCACACCTTCAGAGGCGCCTTTTTGAGAAAATTATGAGGGGAAAAACAAGATATCCATCCAGAGATGTAAGGAGACAGTTTCTGCTGCGATTTTGACTTGACTTATCCATTTAGAAGGTTAAACCAAGGATATGTGAGAAATATACACAACATAGACA
>QNTS01000053.1:1356066-1369593 GCA_003317085.1 Hucho hucho | reverse complement strand
CAGTTCCTGCTCCACGCACCAGAGTTCCAGTGAGCATCATGAGTCCAGTACGGCCAGTTCCTGCTCCACGCACCAGAGTTCCAGTGAGCATCATGAGTCCAGTACGGCCAGTTCCTGCTCCACGCACCAGAGTTCCAGTGAGCATCATGAGTCCAGTACGGCCAGTTCCTGCTCCACGCACCAGAGTTCCAGTGAGCATCATGAGTCCAGTACGGCCAGTTCCTGCTCCACGCACCAGAGTTCCAGTGAGCATCATGAGTCCAGTACGGCCAGTTCCTGCTCCACGCACCAGAGTTCCAGTGAGCATCATGAGTCCTGTACGGCCGGTGTCTGCTTCCTATGTCATGAGTCAAGTACCAACTGTTCCGGCTAATGGTCCAGGGCCTCCGGTGCGTGAACTCGAGCCAGCACGGTCGGCACCGGAGCCCCCACCTGGGACAAAGGGACCCACCCGAAGATCCCCCCACGGACTTTTGGGCGCGGTCGGAGTCCGCACCTTTGGGGGGGGGGTACTGTAACGTCCAGGCCTGAGTGTTCAGGCTGGAGTGTTTCGTTTTGTCTTGGTGTAGGGTTTCTTTTGTTCTATGGTGTGTATTTCTATGTTGGGGTAATGGTTCCCAATTAGAGGCAGCTGAGTCTCGTTACCTCTAATTGGGAACCATATGTTTGGGCTTTTGCACTAAAGTTGGTGGGTTATTGTTGATACTGTCGGGTTATTGATTATCGTTATGCCATCGTGTTTAGGTTCATGCCATCGTGTTTAGGTTCATGCCATCGTGTTTAGGTTTATGTCCCAGTGTCTAGTTTAGGATTTAGTGTTTGTTTTCACGTCATGTTCTTCGTTTATTGTTTTGTTCCGTCAAGTCCCGTTTGTAAATAAAATATGTATTCTGGATACTTCGCTGCGCATTGGTCTGTCCCAAGAGATAATCGTGACACGATTACAGCGATTACAAGCTTGGCACACCTGTATTTGGGGGGGGGTTTCTCCCATTATTCCCTTGATCTTGACTAGTCTCGCAGTCCCTGCCTCTGAAAAACATTCCCACAGCATGACGCTGCCACCACCATGCTTCACCTTAGGGATGGTGCCAGGTTTCCTCCAGATGTGATACTTGGAACGCAGGCCAAAGAGTTCAATAATGGTTTCATCAGACCAGATAATCTTGTTTCTCATGGTCTGAGTCCTTTGGGTGCTTTTTGGCAAACTCCATACGTGTGTCATGTGCCTTTTACTGAGGAGTGGTTACGTCTAGCCACTCTACCATAAAGGACTGATTTATGGAGTGCTGCAGATATGGTTGAACATTTTTATTCAATCCATTTTAGAATAAGGCTGCAACATAACAAAATGTGGTCTGAATATGTTCAGAATGCACTGTATATATATATATATATATATATATCCTTAAAGAAACAACCGGTAATTTGAAAACTTGGGTTTTTCAACCAATCAGCGGTCCGGGAATTCAGCCAATCAATGGCCTGGGTATTTAGACAATCAGCGGCCGCCACTGATATACGTTTCCGTTTACCATTAAGAAAATTGATTATTCTAACCTTCCTAGCAACCCAGGGGCCAACATTTGTACAGTCATCACACCATTATTTAAGATTTATTCTTGACTAACAATCATCTGAATTCAATTGAATTCCACCCCCCCTCTTTGCTTTTACTTCAAAAGCCATATTCCTCTCACAGGACACATACCAGGCTGTGATATATTTTTAAGAAGGCTGGACTTTCAAAGTCTTTCTGTTGAGAGCTGAAATGTAAAAATTAAAAGTCAGTTTTTAACAAGTCAATTTCCGCAGGTCTCCACAGGTAGTCCCATTCGTTTGGAGATCGACATGGGTGTCTCTCTATAGGACTGAGAGGGAGGTAAGGGGGACATGCCGGGGAAAGGAGGAGGGGAGAGGGAGTCGAGGGGAGAGATGAGGAGGGAATCACACAGAGAGGGATGGAGGTTTGGGGTCAACCTTGCAGCTTCAGCACGGAAAACATTTTTTTTCCACAAATAATTGGGTGTGATTTTTACATTACAGCACTGTTCACACAAGCTGTTACTGCAGTATTACAGCACTACACATGGAGAAAGAGAGCGAGAGAGAGTTACAGCCAATATCCACTAGCAAACTATGCTTCGCCTAGCCATGCTACCTTAGCCCATAGTTGTTCTCCATATGGGTGCTAGCAGGCCAACAGAATGCTAGGTAGTGTTAGGTATCAACAGCCAATCCATTAGGGGCTGGAATCTATAGTGAGCTTTGATAGGTCAATCGCGTCATGATATCACAGAGTATTTGCATAATATTGAGCTTTCTCCAAGTAAAGTCCTGCCCTGTTCACTCTGTGTTTGGAGAGCTTCTCTCGCCTTGCTAACTTCAGAGCGAGCAGCTTCCTACAAGTTGAAAATGAATGGACTCCATCATTTCGGCGGAGTTATCGCTTGCTGGTGGACACACCCGGTTACTCTTAAGATTCACTGTTGAGGTTGAAAACACAATGTTTGGTTTGATGTGGTATTTAACAGAAAACATTGTAAGATACTCCAAGAGACTGTCAGACATATTCATGTGGGATAGGTCAAATCATTCAACCGTGACCGTTTTGATGATTTCTCTTTCCCTCCAGGGACTGTTTGAGCTGTGGAGAGTCTTATCTCACAAATAACCATATAGCTTAGCATACAGTAGCTTAACATTTGAATCCTACATGGAAGACTGCTGGGATAAAAACAAGTCTAGTCACTTTCTGTTACTGTAATTTAGGCTCAATCCCAGTTTGTCTGAATCCAGGAATAGATGCAACAATATTATAGCATGTCATACTGAGACAAGGTCACTTATTAGCATATCAAGAATTCAACATATATTGAGAATATATCATACATACAGTACCAGTCAAAAGTTTGGACACACCTACTCATTCCAGTGTTTTTCTTTATTTTTACTACATTTATTTTCTACATTGTTGAATAATAGTGAAGACATCAAAACTATGAAATGACACAAATGGAATCATGTAGTAACCAACAAAGTGTTAAACAAATCAAAATATATTTTATATTTGAGATTCTTCAAAGTAGCAACCCTTTGCCTTGATGACAGCTTTGCACACTCTTGGCATTCTCTCAACCAGCTTCATGAGGTAGTCACCTGGAATGTATTTAAATTAACAGGTGTGCCGTGTTAAAGGTTTATTTGTGGAATGTATTTCCTTCTTAATGCGTTTGAGCCAATCAGTTGTGTTATAACGAGGTACCGGTGGTATACAGAAGATAGCCCTCTTTGGTAAAAGACCAAGTCCATATTATGGCAAGAACAGCTCAAATAAGCAAAGTGAAACGACAGTCCATCGTCACTTGACATAAAGGTTAGACAATACGGAACATTTCAAGAACTTTTAACGTTTCTTCAGGTGCAGTTGCAAAAACCATTAAGCACTATTATGAATCTGGCTCTCAAGAGGAACGCCACAGGAAAGGAAGACCCAGTGTTACCTCTGCTGCAAAGGATAAGTTCATTAGAGTTAACTCTACCTCAGATTGCAGCCCAAGTAACAGACACATCTCATCATCAACTGTTTAGAGGAGACTGCGTGAATCAGGTCTTCATGGTCGAATTGTTCCAAAGAAACCACTACTAAAGGACACCAATAATAATAAGAGACTTGCTTCGGCCAAAAAATACGAGCATTGGACATTAACTTCTTAGGGAGCGGCTCCCAAGGTGACGGTTTTGGAGAGTCTGGCGTGCCCAAAGTAAAATGCCTCCCACTCAGGCCCAGAAAATAGGATATGCACATAATTAGTACTATTGGATAGGAAACACTCTGAAGTTTCTAAAAGTGTTAACATAATGTCTGTGAGTATAACAAAACGGATATAGCAGGCTAAAACCTGAGGAATTTCTGTCCTGGAAAAAGTGTTTTTGACACATTGGATAGAAAACACTCTGAAGTTTCTAAAAGTGTTAACATAATGTCTGTGAGTATAACAAAACGGATATAGCAGGCGAAAACCCGAGGAATTTCTGTCCTGGAAAAAGTGTTTTTGACACATTGCCTCATTTTGAACCCCTCCCTATTGAAAACAGCCATTTCTGGGAGTAAGATTGCAGTACCTATTGCTTCCACTGGATGTCAACAGTCTCTAGACAGTGTTTGGTGATGTTAGATTGTTCTGGATGGTAATAGAAGAAGAATTTCGAACTAGTCACAGGATGTAAACAGAAGAGGAAGCACGTTCACGGGCTCGCGCGTGCTATGGTTTTTTCCTTTCCTATCGTCCAGTTTGTAATCCGGTTGAAATATTATAGTAAATATACATAAAAGTGTTCCTAAGGATACATTATCAATGATGTTTGATTGTTCTTGGACAAGTGTATAGGTATAGGTTGAACGCGTTCTCTTCACGGTTCAATGGGCGAGTGGACGCTGTATTTTATGGTCATAATGCGCCAACCAAACTGAGATTTATGGATATAATAAATGACTTTTTCTAACAAAAGAACCATTGGATGTCTTCGCTGGACACTTGGGAAGCCCTCAGCAGAAGTTCTTCAAAAGGTAAGGGATTTGTTTTCGCTGTGAAATGTGTTTTGTGTGAACCGCGATGGTTTATGAATTTATGCTAATGTAAAAATATTGGAGGTGCTACCCTCAAACAATCAAATGTTGTGCTTTCGCCGTAAAGCCTTTTTGAAATCTGACAACGCTGTGATATTGCCAAGAAGCAGAGCTTTTGATGACTATGCAACACTTGTATATTGATGAATGTTTAATAATTCAACTTTTGGATTTTGAATTTGGCGCCTTGCATTTCACCGGGTAGTGTCGGTAAGTAGTTAAACCGGTGTAAATCTGTCCTTTGGTCTGATGAGTCAAATTTGAGATTTTTTGTTTCAACCGCTGTGTCTTTGTTAGAAGCAAAGTAGGTGAAGGGATGATCTCCGCATATGAGGTTCCCACCTTGAAGCATGGAGGAGGAGGTGTGATGGTGTGGGGGGTTTTGCTGGTGACACTGTCTGTGATTTATTTAGAATTCAAGGCAGACTTAACCAGCATGGTTACCACAGCATTCTGCAGCGATATGCCATCCCATCTGGTTTGTGCTTAGTGGGACTATCATTTGTTTTTCAACAGGACAATGTCCCAAAACAGACCTCCAGGCTGTGTAAGGACTATTTGACCAAGAAGTAGAGTGATGGAGTGCTGCATCAGATGACCTGGCGTCCACAATCACCCGACCTCAACCTAATTGAGGTGGTTTTGGATGAGTTGGACTGCAGAGTGAAGGAAAAGCAGCCAACAAGTGCTCAGCATATGTGGGAACTCCTTAAAGACTGTTGGAAAAGTATTCCTCATGAAGCTGTTTGAGAGAATGCCAAGAGCGTGCAAAGCTGTCATCAAGACAAAGGATGGCTACTTTGAAGAATCTGAAATATAAAATATATTTTGATTTGTTTAACACTTTTTTGGTCACTACATGATTCCATATGTGTTATTTCATAGTTTTGATGTCTTCACTATTATTTGACAATGTAGACAATTGTAAAAATAAAGAAAAAACCCTTGAATGAGAAGGTGTGTCCGAACTTTTGACTGGTACTGTACCGTATATAGTCATTGTACTTGGGATCACTAATTCACACAATGCTATTCTGCAATGGCCCTTGCTTGTTTCATACTGTTCTCATACCTCCAGTGAGATGACTAGATGTATGTACAAAGGCCCTGAATACAGAACGGATCAAAGCACAGAGGGAGTCCCATCAAAAAATGATGAAATCAATCTGGGAGAGAACACATTTCAAAGTGCTGTGCATGTCTATCATTTGTGAAAAGAGCTGTCCCCTGAGAGGAATGCCAAAACACACGCACAAACACACACGTACAAAGAGATGTATGCATGTATGCAAACACACACACACACACACACGCGCACACACACACACACACACACACACACAATAAACAATCTTAAAAGAGCCTGTAATCATTTGTTTTGCACCATACCCCAGTCTTTTGTGAAGATATCTTTTGTCATGCCTTTTCTCAATTTCTCCAAGCATGCGATCCAAAGCTTTATTGATAGCCTCTCAAAACATCAGCAGGCTAATCCACTGCATCATCAACCACGTAATTTTTCAGCACACGTATGATTCCAGAGTGACGGCACAGAAAGGCCACCGCTGTCGTTCTCAAATGTCACTTGTGTCACACAGCGGTGACGGTATTAATTGGTCAGAACAGAGAAATTTGGAGGTGAGAACTTTGTTCTGTAGGTTCTAATTAACATTCAGCCAATCAGTGGCAGTGCCCATCAGCCCCCTATACATGTTTTATCATTCCATCTCAGCTGTCAGTGAAGCGTCCATTTATATACACTCCCCTACGTATTTATTTGAACGGTGAAGGTAAAAACCTTTATTTGGTTCTAGACTCCAGAGTTTTGGATTTGAGATCAAATGTTTTATATGAGGCGACAGTAAAGAATGTCACCCTTTATTTGAGTGGTTTTTCACAGAAGGTTGGTGGCACCTTAAATGGAGAGGACAGGCTCATGATAATGGCTGGAGTGGAATAAGAGGAATGGTATCAAACACATCAAACAAATGGTTTCTTTGTGTTTCATGCCATTCCATCCGTCTTCCTCTCAGCAGCCTCCTGTGATTTTCATACATACAGTGTATCTGTTTTCTGTATCTAGTCCCCTCATTTAGAAGGTGTCAAGTATTTTGACAAATTAGTGTATAGCGTATTACATTTTGTCAATAGTTTAGTACCAAAACAAACTGCAAATCCATCCAACAAGTTTGTAGAGTCGCAAGCTTGATGTAGTCATTGTGTGCTAGGAATATGGGAACAAGTACAACATTGTTAACTAAATTTAATACACTGTAAGTGAATTTGTCCAAGTACTTATGACACCTTCAAATGGGGGGACTAGATACATTAAGTGCTTTCATTTTTAAACGGTTAAATAGCTTTGTATGAAAATCTCCTCAATAAAAGGTGACGTTCTGTACTGTCACCTCATTAAACATTTGATCTCAAATCCAAAATGCTAGAGTATAGATCCAAATTAAAAGTTTTAGCTTGAAGAAGTGCAACACTTTTACCTGGAGCTAACTCTGCTGATAGCATTACTGGTTGATTTGAAAAGTCATATTCAATCGATCAGTAACATAATACTTTTGGCAAAACATTTTATCTATAATTTACAATCTGTTGAAACTATGAGAATAGAAAGGTTCAGAACTTTTGTGGCAAATAGAAATAAAAATCGATGGTGTTAAGAGAGAGATGGGAGGGGTTGAGTGGACCTGAAGGGTGGGATTAAAAACCACAAGATAATTAATGTAAAATATACTGAGTCCGTAAATGTATATAGGTGCAGAACCTTTGTGAAACAGAACAGTTAAAAATATATGGCAAAATAGTTTGATGGGCTTCAGAGAAAGATGGGAGGGGTTGATGGTAGACGAAGGATGGGATTAAAAACAAACAAAAGATAACTATTGTAAAATGCATTGTGTACGCAAAATGTATATAGCATGTATAAGCTGGAAGTACTGTAGAAGCCTAAGTGTTGGTGTCCATTAGTTTACTCCAATTAGGAGAGATCATCCTTGAGATGTTTCTACAACTTGTCTATTTAAGGCCCCATATTTGACAGTGCATTTCAGAGCAAAACAAGCCATGAGCTTGAAGGAATTCAAATCAAATCAATCAAATTTTATTGGTCACATACACATGTTCAGCAGATGTTATTGCGGGTGTTGCGAAATGCTTGTGTTTCTAGCTCCAACAGTACTATCTAACAAGTTCACAACAATACACACAAATCCAAAGTAAAGAAATGGAATTAAGAATATATAACTATTTGGACGAGCAATGTCAGATCGGCATAGACTAAGATACAGTACAATAGAATAGAATATGCATATACATATGAGATGAGTAATATGCAAACATTATTAAAGTGACCAGTGTTCCAATATTAAAGTGGCCAGTGATGTCAAGTCTATGTATATGGGGCAGCAGCCTCGAAGTTGCTACTGATGGCTATTTAACAGTCTGATGGCCTTGAAATAGAAGCTGTTTTTCAGTCTCTCGGCCACAGCTTTGATGCACTTGCACTAACCTTGCCTTCTGGATGATAGCGGGGTGAACAGGCAGTGGCTCGGGTGGTTGTTGTCCTGGAGGGCAGGTAGTTTGCCCCCGGTGATGCGTTGGGCAGACTGCAAACTTGATGATTGAGTTGGAGGCGTGCATGGCAGTCATGGATGAACAGGGAGTACAGGAGGGGGCTGAGAATGAGCCCTTGTGGGGCCCCTGTGTTGGGGATTAGCGAAGTGGAGGTGTTGTTTCCTACCTTCACCACCTGGGGGCAGCCCGTCTGGGAGTCCAGGACCCAGTTGCACCTGGCGTGGTTCAGACCCAGGGTCTTAATGATGAGCTTGGAGGGTACTATTGTGTTGAAGGCTGAGCTATAGTCAAGGAACAGCATTATTAAATAGGTATTCCTCTTGTCCAGATGGGATAGGGCAGTGTGCAGTGGGATGGCGATTTTATCGTCTGTGGATGTATTGTGGCGGAAAGCAAATTGAAGCGGGTCTAGGGTGTCAGGTAAGGTAGAATTGTCCGTAGAGCTCAGACAGGATTGTGTTGAGGCACAGATCTGGGGAAGGGTACCAACAAATATCTGCAGCATTGAAGCTTCCCAAGAAAACAGTGGTCTCCATCATTCCTAAATGGAAGAAGTTTGGAACCACCAAGACTCTTCCTAGAGCTGGCCACCTGGCCAAACAGAGCAATCGGGGGAGAAGGGCCTTGGTCAGGGAGGTGACCAAGAACCCAATGGTCACTATGACAGAGCTCCAGAGTTCCTCTGTAGAAAAGGAATAACCTTCCAGAAGGACAACCATCTCTGCAGTACTCCACCAATCAGGCCTTTATGGTAGAGTGGCCAGACGGAAGCCACTCCTCAGTAAAAGGCACATGACATCCTGCTTGGAGTTTGCCAAAAGGCACCTAAAGGACTCTCAAGCCATAAGAAACAAGATTCTCTGATCTGGTGAAAGTAAGATTGAACTCTTAGGCCTGATTGCCAAGCACCACACCTGGCACTGTCCCTATGGTGAAGTATGGTGGTGGCAGCATCATGCTGTGGGGATGTTTTTCAGCGGAAGGGACTGGGAGACTAGTCAGGATCGAGGGAAAGATGAACGGAGTAAAGAACAGAGAGATCCTTGATAAAAGCCTGCTCCAGACTGCTCAGGACCTCAGATTCGGGCGAAGGTTCACATTCCAACAGGACAACAACGCTAAGCACACAGCCAAGACAACGCAGGAGGGGCTTCGGGACAAGTCTCTGAAAATGCTTGAGTGGCCCAACCAAAGCCCGGACTAGAATACAATCGAACATCACTGGAGAGACCTGAAAATAGCTGTGCAGTGACGCTCCCCATCCAACATGACAGAGCTTGAGGTGATCTGCAGAGAAGAATGGGAGAAACTCCCCAAATACTGGTGTGCCAAGCTTGTAGCATCATACCCAAAAAGACTCAAGGCTGTAATCGCTGCCAAAGGTGCTTCAACAAAGTACTGAGTAAAGGGTCTGAATACTTGTTAAATATTATAATCAGTTTTTTTTTATACATTTGCAAAACTTTATAAATAAGCATCAACCAGTGGGACTTGCGACGGGTATACAGAGATGACCAGTTTACAGAGGAGTATAGAGTGCAATGATGTGTCCTATAAGGAGCATTGTTGGCAGATCTGATGGCCGAATGGTAAAGAACATCTAGCAGCTCGAGAGCACCCTTACCTGCCGATCTATAAATTAAGTTTCTGTAATCTAGCATGGGTAAGATCGTCATGTGAATCAGGGGTAGTTTGGCAGGTGGGGAGAAAGAGGAGTGATTACGATAGAGGAAACCAAGTCTAGATTTACCTTTAGCCTGCAGCTTTGATATGTGCTGAGAGAAGGACAGTGTAGTGTCTATCCATACTCCCAAGTACTTGTATGAGGTCGGCTGATTGTGGAGGCCAGGTCATCTGATGCAGCACCATCACTCTCCTTCTTGGTCAAATAGCCCTTGCATAGCGTGGAGGTCTGTTTTGGGTCATTGTTCTGTTGAAAAACAAATGATAGTCCAACTAAGCACAAACCAGATGGGATGGTGTATCACTGCAAAATGTTGTGGTAGCAATCCTGGTTAAGTCTGCCTTGAATTCTAAATAAATCACAGACAGTGTCACCAGTAAACCACACCCACACCATCACACAACCTCCTCCATGCTTCACAGTGGGAGCCACACATGCGGAGATCATCCGTTCGCCAACTCCACGTCTCACAAAGACACGGCGGTTGGAACCGAAAATCTATACTTTGGACTCATCAGACCAAAGGACAGATTTCCACCGGTCTAACGTCCATTGCTTGTGTTTCTTGGCCCAAGCAAGTCTCTTCTTCTTCTTGCTTTCCTTTAGTAGTGATTTCTTTTCCGCAATTCGACCATGAAGACCTGATTCACGCAGTCTCCTCTGAACAGTTAATGTTGAAAAGTTTCTGTTACTGGAACTCTGTGAAGCATTTACTTGGGCCGCAATCTGAGGTGCAGTTAACTCTAATGAACTTATCCTCTGCAGCAGATGTAACTCTGGGTCTTCCTTTCCTGTGGCGGTCCTCATGAGAGCCAGTTTCATCATAGCTTTGAAATGTTCCGTATTGACTGACCTTCATGTCATAAAGTAATGATGGACTGTCGTTTCTCTTTGCTTATTTGAGCTGTTCTTGCCATAATATGGACTTGGTCTTTTACCAAATAGGGCTATCTTTTGTATACCACCCCTACCTTGTCATAACACAACTGATTGGCTCAAACACATTAAGAAGGAAAGAAATTCCAAAAATGTGCTTTTAAAAAGGCACACCTGTTAATTGAAATGCATTCCAGGTGACTACCTCATGAAGCTCGTTGAGAGAATGCCAAGAGTGTGCAAAGCTGTCATCAAGGCGTGGCTACTTTGAAGAATCTCAAATATAATATATTTGGATTTGTTTAACACTTTTTTGGTTACTGCATGATTCCATATGTGTTCCATAGTATAATAATACTAAATACATGAAAACTATGTAGAAAATAGTAAAAATATGGAAAAGCCCTTGATTAACTTCCGGCGCCGACAGAGATGGCAGCCTCGCTTCACGTTCTCAGGAAACTATGCAGTATTTTGTTTATTTATGTATTACTTCTTACATTGTTACTCCGGGAAATATTAAGTTTTATTACATACAACCGAGAGGAACTATTGGATATAAGAGCAACGTCAACTTACCAACATTAGGACCAGGAATACAACTTTCCCGAAGCGGATTCTCTGTTTGGTACCCCAACTAGGACAATAGACTGGATCCCAGCCGGCGACTCAAAACAACGGCGGTGCAGGAGAAGGGGGAAACGCGGCGGTCTGTTGGTCAGGCTACGTCGACGGTCGCATCGTGCACCTCTCCCGAGTATTTTAATCGCTAATGTCCAGTCTCTGGACAGCAAGGTGGACGAAATCAGAGCGAGGGTTGCCTTTCAAAGAGACATCCGAGACTGCAATGTTCTTTGCTTCACGGAAACATGGCTCCCTCAGGACACGTTATCAGAGTCGGTACAGCCACCTGGTTTCTCCACGCATTGCACGATTATAATCACAGCAGTGTACATCCCCCCTCAAGCTGACACATCGACGGCACTGAAAGAAATTCATCGGACTCTATGTAAACTGGAAACCACATATCCTGAGGCTGAATTTATTGTGGCTGGGGATTTTAATGGCTAATTTGAGAACAAGGCTCCCGAAATTTTACCAGCATATCGAATGTGCCACCCGGGCTGGTAAAATCCTGGATCATTGTTATTCCAACTTCCGTGATGCATACAAGGCTATTCTCCGCCCACCTTTCGGCAAGTCTGACCACGACTCCATTTTGTTGCTCCCAACCTACAGACAGAAACTAAAACAGGAAACGCCCGTTCTCAGGTCTGTTCAACGCTGGTCCGACCAATCTGATTCCATGCTGCAAGATTGCTTCGAGCACGTGGACTGGGATATGTTCCGCATAGCGTCGGACAACAACATTGATGTATACTCGGTGAGCGAGTTTATTAGCAAGTGCATCGGTGATGTGGTACCCATAGCAACTATTAAAACCTTCCCCAACCAGAAACCGTGGATTGATGGCAGCATTCGCGCAAAAGCTGAAAGCGCGAACCATTGCTTTTAACCAGGGTAAGGCGACCGGAAACATGACTGAATACAAACAGTGTAGCTATTCCCTCCGCAAGGCAATCAAACAAGCTAAGTGTCAATATAGAGACAAAGTAGAGTCACAATTCAATGGCTCAGACACGAGAGGAATGTGGCAGGGTCTACAGTCAATCACGGACTACAAAAAGAAAATCAGCCCCGTCGCGGACCACGGCGTCCTGCTCCCAGACAAACTAAACAACTTCTTTGCTCGCTTTGAGGATAATACAGTTCCACCGACACGGCCCGCTACCAAATCCTGCGGGCTCACCTTCACCGCAGCCAACGTGAGGAAAACATTTAAATGTGTTAACCCTCGCAAGGCTGCTGGCCCAGATGGCATCCCTGGCCGTGTCCTCAGAGCATGCGCAGACCAGCTGGCTGGTGTGTTTACGGACATATTCAACCAGTCCCTATTCCAGTCTGCTGTTCCCACATGCTTCAAGAAGGCAACCATTGTTCCTGTTCCCAAGAAAGCTAAGGTGACTGAGCTAAATGACTATCTCCCCGTAGCACTCACTTCCGTCATCATGAAGTGCTTTGAGAGACTAGTCAAGGATCATATCACCTCCATCCTGCCACCCTGGACCCACTCCAATTTGCTTACCGTCCCAATAGGTCCACAGACGATGCAATCGCAATCACACTGCATACTGCCCTAACCCATCTGGACAAGAGGAATACTTATGTAAGAATGCTATTCATCGAGTACAGCTCAGCATTTAACACCATAGTTCCCTCCAAGCTCGTCATTAAGCTCGAGACCCTAGGTCTCGACCCAGCCCTGTGCAACTGGGTCCTGGATTTCCTGACGGGCAGGCCCCAGGTGGTGAGGGTAGGAAACAACACCTCCACCTCGCTGATCCTCAACACTGGGGCCCCACAAGGGTGCGTTCTCAGCCCTCTCCTGTACTCCCTGTTTACCCATGACTGCGTGGCCAAGCACGCATCCAACTCAATCATCAAGTTTGCTGACGACACTACAGTGGTAGGCTTGATTACCAACAACGACGAGACGGCCTACAGGGAGGAGGTGAGGGCCCTCGGAGTGTGGTGTCAGGAAAATAACCTCTCACTCAATGTCAACAAAACAAAGGAGATGATCGTGGACTTCAGGAAACAGGAGAAGGAGCACCCCCCTATCCACATCAACGGGACAGTAGTGGAGAAGGTGGAAAGTTTTAAGTTCCTCGGCGTACACATCACGGACAAA
>QNTS01000053.1:1327618-1355893 GCA_003317085.1 Hucho hucho | reverse complement strand
TGAATTGGACCACCCACACAGACAGCGTGGTGAAGAAGCCGCAACAGTGCCTCTTCAATCTCAGGAGGCTGAAGAAATTCGGCTCGTCACCAAAATCACTTACAAACTTCTACAGATGCACAATCGAGAGCATCCTGTCAGGCTGTATCACCGCCTGGTACGGCAACTGCTCCGCCCACAACCGTAAGGCTCTCCAGTGGTTAGTGAGGACTGCACAACGCATCACCGGGGGTAAACTACCTGCCCTTCAGGACACCTACACCACCCGATGTCACAGGAAGGCCAAAAAGATCATCAAGGACAACAACCACCCGAGCCACTGCCTGTTCACCCCGCTATCATCCAGAAGGCGAGGTCAGTACAGGTGCATCAAAGCTGGGACCGAGAGACTGAAAAACAGCTTCTACCTCAAGGCCATCAGACTGTTAAACATCCATCACTAACATTGAGTGGCTGCTGCCAACAAACTGACTTAAATCTCTAGCCACTTTAAAAATAGGAATTGGATGTAATAAATGTATCACTAGCCACTTTAAACAATTTTGTATATAATGTATATAATGTTTACATATCCGACATTAGTCATATCAAATGTATACACTGTACTCTAAAACATCTACTGAATCTTGCCTATGCCGTTCGGCCATCGACTCAAATCTCTAGCCACTTTAATAATTATAATTGAATGAAATAAATGTATCACTAGCCACTTTAAACGATGCATTTATATAATGTTTACATATCCTACATTACTCATCTCATATGTATATGCTGTACTCCGTACCATCTACTGCATCTTGCCTATGCCGATCAGCCATCGCTCATCCATATATTTATATGTAGATACTCGTATTCATTCCTTTACTCTTGTGTGTATTATGGTAGTTGTTGTGAATTTGTTAGATTACTTGTTAGATCCTACTGCATTGTCGGAACTAGAAGCACAAGCATTTCGCTACACTCGCACTAACATCTGCTAACCATGTGTATGTGACAAATAAAATTTGATTTGATTTGAATGAGTAGGCGTGTCCAAACTTTTGACTGGTACTGGATATATTTACAAAATAAATATGGGGGATTGGAAATGATGCAGAAAATTACAATGAAGGATGCCACAATCTATCTGCACTATTAAAGCTGCTCTACCCCCTTCAAAATAAAGTTGTAGCTTTTTTTTTTAGCTTCACTGTCCAAATAAATACATTGGGGAGCGTAAATGACAAACTTATTCAAGTGTAAATCATATCCTTCTAACGAATAGATCATCATTCACGTGTACATCCACAGCCCTACAGCTCCCGTGTTGGAGGGAGAGGCAGCAGAGGTCTACCAGCACACACTGTTGCCAGGAGTGACAGAGCAGCACCAGATCAGAGGGTGAAACAGGATGGAACAATGTCTTTCTGACGGACGGACGAACGGACAGAAAAATACTTCAACACTGTCTTACACTGTCTGTCTGATGGAAGCACACATGGATGGACATCACAACATTGGTGAGTATATTACAGGACATTAGTCTGAATATCATATACACAAACAAATGTCACTTTCATGTACTATGGATTGTATGGTACACGATTATATGGGCTGTGTGTGTGTGTGTGTGTTTGTGTGTGTGTATGTGTGTGCGTGTGTGTGTGTGTGTGTGTGTGTGTGTGTGTGTGTGTGTGTGTGTGCATGCATGTGTGATTCCATGCGTGTGGCCGCATGCTCACGTGCCACTGCACGAGTGTGTGTATCGGACTCCAGGTACAGTAAATTTTTCAATGTCTTACCAACATCATCCCATTTTAACTCACATCATCTACTCACTAGAAGGGCTGAGGGGACAGAGAAAAACAAAGGGATGAGTTTTCCTTTCGCTATCCCAACAAGAAGCCTATAATCAGAGGACAGAGAGAAACAAACGGATGAGTTTTCCATTAGCTATCCCAACAAGAAGCCTGTAGTCAGAGGCCAGCAGACTCTGTTGGGGCTTGTCAAATAAATGGGCTGTTGTGTCTTTGTTGCATTGGTAAAAATCCTTTAAATGGTTTAAGTTTTTACGCTTCACGAGTCAATACAGCTTCTCAAGCGGGCGCATAAGCGGAATCTTTTTTTACACTCCCTCTATATTGCTCTCTCTCTCTCTCTCTCTCTCTCTCTCTCTCTCACTCACTCACTCACTCACTCTCACACTCTTTCTCTCTCTGTCTCTCTCTCGCTCTGTCTCTCGCCATCTCTTGTTTTCTCTCTCTTTCTCCTGCTTTTGTTGAAGGGTATCAATACCAGTCCACACCAGACAATTTGTTACAACAGGTGGTAATATAAATGCAGAGCTGACAATCAATTCGTTGTGAGATGTCTCACCAATGCAATTTATCTACATTCTTGATTTCAGCTTCTATTTCTGGGTGCGTCCTTCAAAGCTGAACTCAGCATCTGTCTCAATCAATGAAGGGGAGTGCCAGGGGGCTACGGTGAGCTGTCGACACACCCTCCACACCTAGACCGGCCTACGCCACCACCACACACCCTACTGCCTCTCAAGGCTGAGTGGGGTTACTGAGGACGAGAGGAGGGAAGAGGGTGGAGAACCTCTGTTGTAGGCTCTGTATGTGAAGCCGAACTGAGATGGAAACTCACTGCTATTTTCTCAAGAAACATGAGAATTATGATTTTTTTTTGACATTTCAAAACAAGAAAGGGAACTGTATGATTATATACTAAAACGAAGAATGGATGTTACAGTACAGTATATCTCAGTGATGTAAAGAGAAGTGATAGGGGTTAAATTCAGTTAGGAAAAACCGAAGTAAAGCATAGAACATTTTTTTTTTTACAAACAAAGATTGTAGTATACATCCCTTTCTTTTAATAACCTTTTACAGCAGTTGGCTAAATCAGGGTCACACAGAGTGTTTCTTGGTAGTCTTAAATAAATCTACTTTGAAACAAAAGTATACACCTCACACACATGGTTACCATGTCAGATTTAGAGTTGTATGACATTTTGAGTTTGCTTAGCAATATTACACTTCATATACATCGCAGAATACTGAAATATAACAAAACCATTTGACATACAAACATTTTTGGTATTTTTTTGTTATGATGTTGATTAATTATGAAATTATGAACACTATTAATAACGTTCCACCCATGAGGCCACTAGAGGGCGATTTGGTCATTTGACTACAGGAGAGGCTTTACAGGAATCAAACAAAACATCTCATGGTATGTATACCACATCCATACTCAGTCTTTTAAGCAGTCAATCTTTGTACTCCCGCATTTAGAAATATGTTTTTTATATGACATAGCTATCACTGCAGTGCCAAGTCAGTATTAACTAACCACTGAATTTATCAAAGATGCCTGAGGCTCCATTCAATGAAGTACTCCTTTCTTCTTCCTGTTTTCATGTGCCAACAGGTGTCTTTACTGACTTTTAAAGGGTCATGAAGAGGTCATGAGGTCAAATCAAATCAAATGTTATTGGTCACGTACACATATTTAGCAGATGTTATTGTGGGTGTAGCAAAATGCTTGTGTTCCTAGCTCCAACAGTGCAGTAATATCTAACAATTCACAACAATACACACAAATCTAAAAGTAAAATAATGGAATTAAGAAATATATAAATATTAGGACAAGCAATGTCGGAGTGGCAGTGACTAAAATACAGAAGAATAGAATACAGCATATACATATGAAATGAGTAAAGCAGTATGTAAACATTTTTAAAGTGACCTGTGATTCCATGTCTATTTATATAGGGCAGCAGCCTCTAAGGTACAGGGTTGAGTAACCGGGTGGGATCTGGCTAGTGATGGCTATTTAAAAGTCTGATGGCCTTGAGATACTGTAGAAGTTGTTTTTCAGTCTCTCTGTCCCAGCTTTGATGCACCTGTACCAACCTCGCCATCGGAATGATAGTGGGGTGAACAGGCCATGGTTTGGGTGGTTGATGTCCTTGATGCTCTTTTTGGCCTTCCTGTGACATCGGGTGCTGTAGGTTTCCCAGAGGGCAGAAAGTGTGCCCCTGGTGCGTTGGGCAGACCGCACCACTTTCTGGAGAGCCCTGCGGTCGCTGTTGCGCCTTCTTCACCCCAATGTCTGTGTGGGTGGACTATTTCAGATCATCAGTGATGTGTACGCTGAGGAAGTTGAAGCTTTCCACCTTCTCCACTGCGGTCCCGTCAATGTGGATATAGGTGTGCTCCCTCTGCTTTTTCTTGAAGTCCACGATCAGCTCCTTCATTTTGTTGACGTTGAAGGAGAGGTTATTTTCCAGGCATCACTCCGTCAAGGCCCTCACCTCCTCCCTGTAGGCTGCCTCATCATTGTTTGTAATCAGGCCTACTATGGTTGTGTCCTCTGCAAACTTGATGATTGAGTTGGAGGCCACACAGTCATGGGTGAACAAGGAGTACAGGAGGGGGCTGAGCACGCACCCTTGTGGGTCCCCTGTGTTGAAGATCAGGGAAGAGGAGGTGTGGTTTCTTACCTTCACCACCTGGGGGCGCCCCACTCCCGACACTACCCGGTGAAATGTGAGGTGCCAAATTCAAAATCCAAAAGTTGAATTATTAAACATTCATAAATATACAATTGTTGCATAGTCATCAAAAGCTCTGATTCTTGGCAATATCACAGCATTGTCAGATTTCAAAAAGGCTTTACGGTGAAAGCACAACATTTGATTGTTTGAGGGTAGCACCTCCAATATTTATGCATTAGCATAAATCCATAACCCAACACGGGTCTCACAAAACGCATAAAATCGCAATTATAAAATCGCTTACCTTTGATGAACTTCTGCTGAGGGCTTCCCAAGTGTCCAACGAAGACAGTCCATGCTTCTTTGGTTAGAAAAACACATTTATTATATCCATAAATCTCCGTTTGGTTGGTGCGTTATGCTCATAAAATCCACCGTTGAGTCGCCCATTGAACCGTGAAGAGAACACGTTCAAATTATACCTATACACTTTCTACAAACAAATCAAACATAATTTTTAATGTATCCTTAGGTATCCTTTTGGGTATATTTGCTGTAATATTTCAACCGGACGATAACGTGAACGATAGGAAAGGAAAATAAAGTGGTGTGCGTTCACAATCTCGCGCGCGTCAAACCTTGTTTACAAAAGTGGTTGCCTGACAATTTCCTCTCCCTGTCCGTTCTGGTCGCTGCTAGAATTCCCAGTCTTTGACTGTTGACTGCTGACATCTAGTGGAAGCCATAGGTACTGCAGTCTCAGTCCTACATAAGATTGTATGCAATAGGCACAATGGAGAAGATGGGCATTTACAAAAAAAAAACTGCAAATCCGGACGGATTTTCCTCTGGTTTTCACCTGCTATATCACTTCTGTTATACTCACATACATGATTTTAACACTCTTAGAAACTTCAGAGTGTTTCCTATCCAATAGTACTAATTATGTGCATATCCTATTTTCTGGGCCTGAGTGGCATGCATTTTACTTTGGGCATGCCAGACTCTCCAAAACCGTCACCTCGGGAGCCGCTCCCTAAGAAGTTAAGTTGGTCTAGGGGTCAGGTAAGGTAGAGGGGATATCATCAGGACTCAGGATAAGACCCAGATGCAGACAGTTCAAATGTTTATTACAAAACAGGGGGCAGGCAAATGACAGGTCAAGTGCAGGCAGAGGTCAGAAATCCAGGGCAGTGTCAGTAAGGTAAAAAACGGGAGGCAGGATCCGAGTCCGGGCAAGCAGAGTGCTCACAACCGGGACTAGAAAACATAAACTATAGAAACTAGAAAACGGGAAAAACCGCTGGTAGGACTTGACGGGACAAGACAAACTGGCAACAGACAAACAGAAAACGCAGACGAATAGAAAACGCATGTATAAATACACAGGAGATAATGGGGACAAATGGGAGACACATGGTGGGGGGTGGAGACAAGCACAAGACAGGTGAAACAGATCAGGGTGTGACAGATAAGATCCTTAAAGAGCCTCTCAAAGCACTTCATGATGTCAGAAGTGAGTGCCATGGGGCGATAGTCATTTACTTCAGTTACCTTTGCTTTCTTGGGTACAGGAACAATGGTGGACATCTTGAAGCAAGTGGGGACAGCAGACTGGGATAGGGAGAGACTGGATATGTCCGTAAACACTCCAGCCAGCTTGTCTGTGCATGCTCTGAGGACTTGGCTAGGGAAGCCATCTGGGCCAGCAGCCTTGCGAGGGTTAACACACTTAAATGTCTTACTTATGTTGGCCACGGAGAATGAGAGCTCACAGTCCTTGGGAGCGGGCCACGTTGATGGCACTGTGTTATACTCAAAGGGGGTGACGTGTCCTGGAGCAAGACGTCGTTGTCCGCGACATGGCTGGTTTTTCCTTTGAAATCCATGATTGTCTGTAGACCCTGCCACATAAGTTGGTCTGAGCCGTTGAATTGCAAATCCACTTCGTCTCTGTACTGACGTTTTGCCTGTTTGATTGCCTTATGGAGGGAATAACTACATTGTTTGTATTCAACCATATTCCCAGTCACCAACCATGGTTATATGCGGTGGTTCGCGCTTTCATCTATCCACGGTTTCTGGTTTGGGTGGGTTAATTGTCACAGTGGGAACAACATCCCCTATACACTTCCTGACGAACTTGATACCGTGTCCGTCTATACATCAATGTTATTCTCCAAGGCTACCCGGAACATATCCCAGTCCGCATGATCAAAACAATCTTGAAGCGTGGATTCCGATTGGTCAGACCAGCGTTGAATAGACCTTAGCGCAGGTACTTCCTGTTTGAGTTTCTGCCCGTAGGAAGGGAGGAGCAAAATAGAGTTGTGACCTGATTTGCTGAAGGGAGGGCGTGGGAGGGCCTTGTAGGCATCCCAGAAGAGAGAATAGTGTTTCCCAGTGCAAGTACTACAGTCAATGTGGTGATAGAACTTCGGTAGCGTTTTCCTCAAATTTGCTTTGTTAAAATCTACAATAAATGCGGCCTCAGGATATGTGGTTTCCAGTTTGCATAAAATCCAGTGTAGTTCCTTGAGGGCCATCGTGGTATCGGCTTGAGGAGGAATATACACAGCTGTGACTATAGCCAAAGAGAATTCTCTTGGGAGGTTATATGGTCGGCATTTGATAGGACTTGAGTTTTTGTACGTTATCACAATCACACCATGAGTGGTTAATCATGAAACATGCACCCCCGCCCTTCTTCCCGGAGAGTTCTTTATTTCTGTCTGTGCGATGTACTGAGAACCCAGCTAGCTGTATGGACAAGGACAGTATATCTGGAGTGAGCCATGGTTCCGTGAAACAGAGTATGTTACAGTCCCTGATGTCTCTCTGGAAGGAGATCCTCACCCTTAGCTTGTCTACTTTATTATCCAGATACTGAACATTAGCGAGCAATATACTTGGAAGCGGTGGATGGTGTGCCCGCCTCCTGAGTGGGACTAGAAGTACACTCCGAATAACTCTTCTCCGCTGTTTTGGAGAAGCCTCTGGGATAAGTTCAATTTCCCTGGGGGGGTGTGAACAAAGGATTTAATTTGGGAAGTTGTGTTCCTGGTAGTAATACTTGTGAGTTATCGTCACTCTGATATCCAAAAGTTATTTCCGTCTTCATGTAATAACACAAAAAACTTTCTCGGCTAAAATGTAAGAAATTATACACAACAAAAACTAAATACCGCAAATTTGCTTAGGAGCTAGAAGCAGAAATACCAAAGTCTGTGTGTACCATCTTTCAAGAATAGGTCATGGTCCAACTTCCACTGAATTGAGAAGGAGAGAGATTGAGATAGAGAGAGAGGGAGAGAGAGAGAGACTGTGTGAGAGAGAGATAGATTGAGATAGAGAGAGAGAAAGAGAGAGAAAGAGAGAAAGAAAGAGACAGTATGACTGCATTTTTGAACACCCACTGACGCTCTCTATTCACCTTTATATATAGCCGTTTTAGGGCTTTTCAACTCTGTTCCTTATGGCTGAGCTAAGCTAGCTAACCACCACAACAACATACAGGCTACAGGCTTGGTCACGACAGCCAGGGACTGTGTTGTCTACAAGATGATGCATTCAGAGTGTAAATTCACCATACTGTAGGGCTACACTGCACTAGTTATAAGGATAGCTGGTATTATCAGAGGGTTAAATAAAAGGATAAACATCTTTGCAATGTCGTGTCTAGAATTGGCATACAGTTCAGCATGTGTTCAGCCAAGGAGGTGAGGACTGCAGCTGAAAATTGTCCTCATAATGTACACATTCTAGTCAGTCAAATTAACTTTCACACAGGCTTCTCCAATCCCCTCACATGACACCCAATTCAATAATTTTCTGATAAAGAGTATTGGTTCAAATGCCGCTAACATCTCTGGCACATAATAAACATTCTGAATGAACCCACAATGTGGTTAGCTTTTAACTGCAGTTGATTGAACAGCTGTCAGGGTTAAAACTTTCTGATAACTTTCCAAAAATTCTGAGTTTTTCCAGAAATCCCAGATGTAAGATTCACGGAATAAGGAGTGAATAAGCAGGAAATCCAGAGTCCTCCGGCCAGGATTTCTAGAAAACCTGGTAATTGTGCAACCTTAGATAGGGGCACAGAGGCGTATGTATGAAGTCCCACCAAGGACTACAGAAAATACATGGTAAACATTCAAACATCACCAGACCCTCAGGCTGGATTGAAACCTTTTCACCCTAGCAACATTTTCACTTGCCCTTGGAAGTTCTCTAGCTCACTGGTGTCATTTACTTGGCTAATGGCTCCCATTCTCCTACAGAGAGACTATTAGAGACCTGACACTACAAGGAGCCCTGACTCTCAGCTTTGGGGCCTAAAAGATTGTTTCCAAAGTGGCAGTATGGAAGAAGGAGGGCTTGTCTCATCAATCATTTCTGTTGTTATAAGTGGTGGGGTGCTTCCCTAAGGGGTTTGGGGGGATTGAACTGCCTAGCCCTAGCAGATGCCGTAAGTTTCCCCTAGCTAAGCCATTACACAGGTATTAGACTCATCAGAAAGAATGGTGAGACATGTGCAGCAGCTATGTAGCTAGTGTCTACATCAGAGACCATCTCATCCATCTTAACCTTGCCTAGGTAACCCCGTTACAACCTGTTGGAGCAGTGGTTAGCAGGTCTGACTATGGGTAGGGAGACCTGAGTTTGAGACTTATTGTAAACCCGGGGCAGGTAAAAGGCAGGTAGAGGACAGGGGTTCGTGATCAGGTTTGAGTCAGGCAGGTACAGAACGATGGGCAGGCTCGGGGTCAGGGCAGGCAGAGGTTCGTAATTAGGTCAGAGTCAGGCAGGTACAGGACGGCAGGCAGGCTCGTGGTCAGGTCAGGCAGAAATAGTCAGAACCGGGAAAACTAGGAAACAGAACTTGAGAAAAAGGAATACGGGAAAGCACGCTGGTAAGACCTGACAAGATGAACTGGCAACAAACAAACAGAGAACACAGGTATAAATACACAGGGGATAATGGGAAGATGGGCGACACCTGGAGGGGGGTGGAGACAAGCACAAAGACAGGTGGAACAGATCAGGGTGTGACAGTAATGCCCTGCAAGATTGAGATAAGCAGTGAGGGAAAGTACATATCTTGCTACTTTTTCTAAATGACTGTGAACATAGATTAGACTACATCTTCCAAGTACCGCAGCAGATTAGCTGTTTTGATGTGTTCCTAATTGACCAAATGGCTATATGTTCTATGTGGTCATCTCAAATATCTAAACTCTCTCTTTAAACATTACTTTCAATTGGGGCCCTAATGGTTTGAATGGCTCTTGAATCAGACCAGGGTATGGGAATAGAACAGTCATTTTAAAGAGTTGAAGTGGACTGTTGAAATAAAACAGAGATGCTTGCTCCTAATGCTCTGTCTAATACTTGGCTTGCTCTAATGCACTGTGCGTTGGTGGGCTGATTCTGAACTGAGCGTGAGTGATATTGAGTACATTATCTCTGAGTCTAACCAACCAGGCCTGCTCTTCAGCAGCTTTAAGGGTTCAGAATAGAAATGTTACAAACATAATTTCAGTGTTGGAAAAAGTACTCAATTGTCATACTTGAGTGAAAGTAAAGATACTTTTACCCTCCTGTTGTGTTCATTTCATGTTAATTGATTCTGTGTTCCCGGTCCAAAATGACCACCCCATAATAGCTGATTATAAATCCATAATAATACATGTATTATCACCTAATGTTGTGTTAGATCTTTTTATCAACTTAAGTTCTTGTGAACAAGTTTTGAACTTCTATTTGCTATTCATGGCCTGTAGGCTTCATTGACCTGAGCTCATACAACTCGTTTTTGAATTTTAATAAAGCATAATGTATGGATTATTTTTGACTATAACAAATACTCAGATGAAACATATTGTGCTATTTATCACAGACTACTTTGTGTCAAAGTTTAACAATGACTCTCTCCTCCTCACCAGTGTCATGATCAAAGATATGATCAAGAGCCTCACATACAGTATATTATTTGGTCATTGTGCTGCCACAGAACGGATTGTGAGCAAGGCCTCAAAAAAGCTTTATATACCAGAGCTGCGAGAAAAGTTTGATATATTATTGAAACAATGTTGCGATTGTTTGTGAGAATGCCAACAGGTGTGGTTCCCGTGGGGGAAAGATTCAATTGGGGAAAGGTTCCCATGTATGGAGTAAAAAGTACATTACTTTCTTTAGGAATGTAGTAAGGTTGTTGTCAAAAAATATGAATAGTAAAGTAAAGTACAGATACCCCAAAAAACTACTTAGGTACTTTACACCAATGCATAATTTCATTAGCAGGCCCTTAAGAGTTGACTGTTAAACTCGACACTTGCTACACACCTTCTCCCTATCTTTCTAAATATCCTTCTCTCTCTCCCCTCTATTTTTCTCTTTCTCTTTCTGTTTCTTTCTCATTCTCTATGTTCTGTTTCGCTCTCTCTCTCTTTCTTTCCCCTATTATCTGTTCTGGTTTTCTCTCTCTCTCTCTCTCTCTCTCTCTCTCTAGGAAAAGCATCAGTGTCGGTGCCTGTGCCTGTGCNACCCCCAGGGATGGTTGTGTTATAAAACACATTTGTTCATCTCTATACTTGGTTCTCTCTGGTAATTTGTATCTCCTCTGAATAATCACACAGACCAATGTCTTCCTCTTTCCTCTTTTCTTATCTCTGACCTACATAAGAATTTGACTTATTTTAAGTTCAGAGAGAGGCAAAAAAATACTATAGGGCAATTTAGGGCAACTTTTGTTTTGAAGGCAGCAGACACATTAACCTTGCCATTTTAATTCACCTTCCTACTTGGAAGGATACAAGTCATAGAACGTGTTGTGCTTTTTTCTCATTCACTGAATTTTGGAACGGGTCAAGAGTTCTACCCTAATAATCTATTGCATTAAAATGTTTCAAGATTATGTTATAATGCTGTTATTGCATCAAATGGTGGTTTTATGCAACAGAATAAGGCTCATCTGTGTGTGTTCTACTGAGGATGGGCCTCTGGGAGATTTACCATGTCTTTGGGTGATACCGCATTCCATAGCATAAGTTAATGTTTCTGACTGGAAGGTATCAGGGAGAGATGGCTTGGGCCAGAACCTGGTCTCTATACATTGACTACAGTATTTACAGAAGATACTGTTTGCTGTGAATTATTAATAACCTTGTGACCCATTCCATACATCTGTTGTTTGTCATGAACAACCAGAAGGATGGACTTTGCTATACAATTCTGTGGCTCAAATCTGCTCGTTGAGTTCTCAGTGATCACCTCCAGGGGTGATACCGACCAGCTCCATTACTGCAGTAATAAAATAATAAAGTTTGACTGTTTTTGATTACAATAATTCCACCACAATGTTGAAATTAGTCACCCAAAAATATGTTGTAAAGGCCCAGTGCAGTCAAAAAGTGGAGTCCAAAAATATTTTATATATAGTGTATTTCCACATTATGAGGTTGGAATAATACTGTTTGAAAAGACTGCCTGAAATGTCATCCTGTTTTGGTGGGATTGTGTTTTGGCCTGTCTGGTTACATCACCAGGTGGTAAATTAGTTAATAGACTAATGGGAAAGAGAGATCCAAACCTCTCTGCCAATAACAGCTAATTTTCAGTTTTCCCCTCTCCACTTGGACCACTCCCAGAAATTGCTCTTTGCTAAGAAGCTATTGTAGTTTCTTTTTTACCACTTTTTTACCAAAGTAAGGTACCTAATTGTTACCAAGAAATTGTTTGATATCGAGATAATAAAAATGGCTGCATTGGACCTTTAATCAAGGCTAAAGATATTCAAACTCTCATTCCAGTTGGAGTCCTTGACAACTGATGCATTCCATATCTCATATGAAGGGCTTTATTCGTCCAATGGATTACCAAAAGCCAATGCCAAGTTGACAATCCACAGCAATGCCAGGGTGAAAATCCACAGCAATGCAAAGGTGGCAATCCACAGCAATGCCAAGGTGACAATCCACAGCAATGCCAAGGTGGCAATCCACAGCAATGCCAGGGTGACTGCCAACCGTAGCATTTTTTTTAAATTCTGCCAACCAGTTGTCTTGACAACTAACAGCTTGTACACATTTAAATATCAGTGGGTTATTGCTTAATAAGGCGGAGCACTTGGAGAAACCAGCCAACCTCCATTCTCTGTTCTCCATTCCACCATTATAATCAATGATGCATGTCAATCATTCCTTTTTAACAAAACTTCAAATTCATTGTCCACCCTCACCAAATATTACAACCCCAGTTAATGTCTCCAAAATAAATACGGTATGTATTGTCACTAACAGAGCAACCAAATAACAATTGATTGACTTCACTGCAGCTTGTAAATTGTTATTTTAAAATACGAAAATGTCCTATGAAAATGTGTAATTTATTTACCTTAATGATGTATGGCTAGGTCCAGTGGTTCCTCTATCAATCAGTCAGTGTTGTTTGTTACGTCAGCACATTCTAAACTCACTGGGGCATATTTGTTCTAATCCATCCAGTGACAGTGAAAAAGAGTACCACCCCCCATGCATTACAATACACAAATCTGGAAGCTAGTCATGCTGTGTAGTTTATTTTGGTAGATTAATTATTTTTACAAAAAGCCTTGCAAAAGTATTAATCCCCCTTGCCGTTTTTCCTATTTTTTTGCATTGCAACCTGTAATTGAAATTGATTTTTAGATATATTTCATGTAATGGACATACACAAAATAGTCACAATTGGTGAAGTGAAATGAAAAAAATTCAAAAAAATAAAAAACTGAAAATTGGTGCGTGCATATGTATTTGTCCCCTTCACTATGAAGCCCCTAAATAAGATCTGGTGCAGCTAATTACCTTCAGAAGTCACATAATTACTTAAATAAAGTCCACATGTGTGCAATCTAAGTGTCACATGATCTGTCACATGATCTCAGTATATATACACCTGTTCTGAAAGGGCCCAGAGTCTGCAACACCACTAAGCAAGGGGCACCACCAAGCAAGCGGCACCATGAAGACCAAGGAGCTCTCCAAACAGTTCAGGGACAAAGTTGTGGAGAAGTACAGATCATGGTTGGGTTATAAAAAAATATCAGAAACTTTGAACATTCCACGGAGCACCATTAAATACATTATAAAAAAAATGGGAAGAATATGACACCATATCCTTCAAAATTGAAGGAATGATGGATGGCGCTATATTTTTATTCATTTATTTTATTTAACCTTTATTTAATTAGTTAAGTCAGTTAAGAACAAATTCTTATTTACAATGACGGCCTACCTCGGCCAAACCCAGACGACACTGGGCCAATTGTGCGCCGTCCTAAGGGACTCCCAATCACGGCCGGATGTGATACAGCCTAAATACAGGTAAATTCTTGAGGGAAACCTGTTTCAGTCTTTCAGAGATTTGAGACTGGGATGGAGTTTCACCTTCCAGCAGGACAATGACGCTAAGCATACTGCTAAAGCAACACTCAAGTGGTTTAAGGGGAAACATTTAAATGTTTTGGAATGGCCTAGTCAAAGCCCAGACCTCAATCCAATTGAGAATCTGTGGTAGGACTTAAAGATTGCTGTACACCAGCGGAATCCATCTAACTTGAAGGAGCTGGAACTCCAGCAAAAATCCCAGTGGCTAGATGTACCAAGCTTAGAGAGACATACCACAAGAGACTTTCAGCTGTAATTGCTGCAAACGGTGGTGAATAGTTATGCACGCTCAAGTTTTCAGTTTTTTTGTCTTATTTCTTGTTTGTTTCACAATAAATAATATTTTGCATCTTCAAAGTGGTAGGCATGTTGGTTGTGTAAATCAAATGATACAAACCCCCCAAAAATCCATTTTAATTCCAGGTTGTAAGACATCAATATAGGAAAAATGCCAAGGGGGCTGAATACTTTCGCAAGCCACTGTATATAAAATGTAGGCTACTATGTAATTGAATATGCAGGTGTTATGTGTAATCAAAAATGCTACAGGAAATATAAGAAACACAACAGGAAACACAACAGGATACAAAACAAACTACACAACAGGAAATACAACAGGAAACACAAAAGGATTCACAACAGGAAACACAACGGGAAACACAACAGGATACATACACACGCACACACACACATACACACACACACACACATGTTTGCATATTGTTCGCATGTTCATTAAATTGTGCGGCTATTTATATTGATGTATCGTCATCTGGTTGATGTCATGAGTCTGTTTGTCTGCAACGCTGTTTTGATACTGCTGTCTTGGTGGGGGGGTGACCTGTGTAGAGGTGACCTGTGTCCTCCATCCCTTCTCACCAGAGATCTGGGCTGCATTCAGAAACCAGCCTGTGAATACGTTAGGACGGAAGGGAGGGTGCCTTAAACTTTAACTGTTATTTTTTTCATCACTGAACCTGCCTTGACACAAATAGTGGAATGCCTTTCACATAATCAACATGGGGGATAGAGAGAGAGGGAGAGAGAGAGATGAAAAAGAGAGAGAGAGAGAGAGAGAGAGAGAGAGAGAGAGAGAGAGAGAGGAGGGGGAAAGTGGGCCACTGCAAACCCTAGGCTATGCAAATCCATCCTCCACTGCCGAGTTTAGAAATCTAATGATCTGACTGAACTGAAATGCTTTATTCCTTCTCTTCCCTATACCCTCCCTTTTACTCTTTTTCCTCTCTCTCTATTTCTTTCCCTCCCTCCTTCCCTGCCTCCCTCGCCCCCCTTTTTCTCTCTTCCTTTCTTTTTCTATCCGTGTGTCTGGCACTGCCATCTGGTGCCAGCGCCCAGGAGATGGACAGAGCTTTGGTTTATGGCCGCAGGTCAGTGAATTGCAGCTTGGCACTCCAACTCATTCTAGAACAATCCGCAACGGGCCGCCACGCGATTTGCTCCTTTGAAATTCCGAGGGCCATGATTTGCTTCTTTGTGATTCAGAAGGCCCTGTGACCACTCAAGCATGCGCCTTTAATTAAGCTCTGCTGTGTTAAAGTAAAAAGTGCAATTTGCAAAGCAAGCATGAGTAGTAACTCCAATAAAACATGCCAACCAAGGGACAGAGGAAATATGGAAAGTGTTGATGAGGAAAATCAGTCAATCAATTAAAAGTATTTGATTTTTTTGTGGAGCTATTTGAACCAAAGTAAAATGCTGCTGATGTAGCAATACCAAAATAATTGAAGGGCACACTTTATTTGGAATAGTCTGGCAGACAGTCATACTATCAACAAACTATATGTTGTAAGCAACTGCTTGCTAAGGTTACAGTTAGGGTTAGGTTCAGAATAAGGGTTAGGATAATGGTAAGTGCTAGGGTTGGGATAAGGGTTAATGTTAGGGTTGGAGCTAGGGTTAGGTTCAGAATAAGAGTTAGGGTAATGGTAAGGGCTAAGGTTAGGGTAAAGGTTAAGTTTAGGGTTAATGTTAGGGTTGGGGAGCTAGGGTTTGGTTTCGTATATAGTTGAAATGTTACTAATAGTCTGTAGATAGTCAGTAGAAATTGACTATCCAAATTAAGTGTTATTTAATTTAATTGCTGAGTAAATTGTTGAAAATCCATATTATAAACACTTGGTAAGATTGAAGAACAAAAAGGGTAATGTCTTCTTTTGGTTCACAATGAGTTCAGCCCTGGGGAAATGTGTAAACGGACCTCCATACCAATGAGGTACAGTGTTTTCTGCAAATATTCAGACCCCTTCACTTTTCCACATTTTGTTACGTTACAGCCTTACTCTAAAATATATTAAACCGTTTTTTTCCCTCATCAATCTACACACAATATCCCATAATGACAAAGCAAAAACAGGTTTTTAGACATTTTTGCAAATGTATAACACCTAAAAAACTGAAATATCACATTTACTTAACTATTAAGACCCTTTACTAAGTACTTTGTTGATTAACCTTTGGCAGCGATTACAGCCTTGAGTCTTCTTGTATATGACGCTACAAGCTTGGCATACCTGTATTTGGGGAGTTTCTCCCATTCTTCTCTGCAGATCATCTCAAGCTCTGTCAGGTTGGATGGGGAGCATCGCAGCACAGCCATTTTCAGGTCTCTCCAGAGATATTCGAACAAGTTCAAGTCCGGGCTCTGGCTGCGCCACTCATGGACATTCAGAGACTTGTCCCGAAGACAATCCTGCATTGTCTTGCCTGCGTGCTTAGGGAAGTTGTCCTATTGGAATGTGAACCTTCGCTCCAATCTGAGGTCCTGAGCAGTCTGGAGCAGGCTTTTATCAAGGATCTCTCTGTACATCTTTCCCTCGATCCTGACTAGTCTCCTAGTCCCTGCCGCTTAAAAACATCCCAAAGCATGATGCTGCCACCCCCATGCTTCCCCTTAGGGATGGTGCCAGGTTTCCTCCAGACGTGACACTTGGCATCCAGCCCAAAGAGTTCAATCTTGGTTTCATCAGTCCAGAGACTATTGTTTCTCATGGTCTTAGAGTGCCTTTTAGCAAACTCCATGTGGGCTGTCATGTGCCTTTTACTGAGGAGTGGCTTTCGTCTGGCCACTCTACCATAAAGGCCTGATTGGTGAAGTGCTGCAGAGATGGTTGTCCTTCTGGAAGGTTCTCCCATCTCCACAGAGGAACTCTGGAGCTCTGTCAGAGTGACCATCAGGTTTATGGTCACCCCTCCTTGACCAAGGCCCTTCTCCCCGATTGCTCACTTTGGGCAGGCTGCCAGCTCTAGGATGAGTTTTGGTGGTTCTAAACTTCTGCCATTTAAGGCCACTGTGTTCTTGGGGACTTTTAATTCTGCAGAAATGTTGAGGTACCCTTCCCCAGATCTGTGCCTCGACACAATCCTGTCTTGGAGCTCTACGGAAAATTCCTTCCACCTCATGTCTTTTGCTCTGGCATGCACTGTCATCTGTGCGACCTTATATAGACTGGTGTGTGAATTTCCAAATCATGTCCAATCAATTGAATTTACCACAGGTGGACTCCAATCAAGTTGTAGAAACATCTCAAGGATGATCAATGGAAACAGGATGCACCTGAGCTCAATTTCGAGTCTCATGGCAAAGGGTCTGAATGCTTATGTAAATAAGGTATTTCAGTTTTTTCTTTTTTATACATTTGCAAAAATGTATGAAAACCTGTTTTCACTTCATCGTTATGGGGTATTGTGTGTAGATTGATGAGGACATGTTTTTATTTCATCCATTTTAGAATAAGGCTGTAACGTTTTTTTTTTTTTGAAAAAGTCAAGGGGTCTGAATACTTTGCGAATGCACTGTACATGAACCCTTGATTGCTGATGCTATGTAATGGCCAATGAGCCATATTGGCACTCACCAGAAGGAGTAGTCCTCCATAGGAATTAATGGAATTACAGTATTTCTATTAAATGTTTAAAGGACATAATATCATGTATTTAAGTATTTTTGTTGTTGTTGTAGTGGGGGCAGCAACATTAGTACTTTCAAAAAAGTCAATATTTATTACATTGTTTACATGTTTAGTTCACATAATATATTTGTTAAGTATGCATTACGGTGTCTGTAATAGAATAAATTTGGCACAATCAAATGTGGACATTAATAAATGCATTTCTATAGCTTCTCAAAAAAAAAGTACAATGGAGGAGAACCAAGATGGAGGCGCATCGGCTTCAAAACAGCGGCCCATCTTAGTCCTCTAGTGTTTATATAAAACATTGTGCATACCCAACAAAAAAAGAGAAGAAAATACATTTTGTTTTTACTGTCCTTCTCAGTTGTTCAATATCATTAGACTGATTCAGCACTCAGAAAATACTACATAACTACTGCATTATATCAGCCTCATGGACTTTGATTATCTCTCAAACTGCTCTCACAACACAGTGAACTGCAATGATCAAAACATATTTACGCATCCGCTTTACTGAAATCTTGGGAGTTTAGCGTTAAGAACTTCCTGCTATTTTTTTAGCTTCTCTAAGGTATGCTTACTGTCAAATTCACAGTTTGCTGCCAGGAATGAAGGAAAATCTAATTTTGGGGACTGTATATTTTCTTTTAGAAGAAGTTGAAGAACGTTGATATCTGCGTGCTTGTGCTTGTGCGTGGTGTATTTGTGTGTGCGTTTGTGTGTGTGTGTGTGCAGATAAGCATCAAAGTGTGAACAGCTAATTAGGTCAAAAGTGATGTGTTGGCATGTGAAAGAATGGTATAGTCATGAGATTACTTTAAAAATGTATATCTGGAAAACGGAGCAAACCTCTTATCTCTTACCACTTTTGTCTCTTAACGTGTCTACCGTATGTTACGGAATGCAGAGATAATTTCTGTTCCCTCCGGTTCAAACTTAATTGCATTCCCATGAATCAGCTTCTTTCAAATGAATGTCGTTCGAAGCAGAGTATGATTGCAAATGCGGAGGGAGTCGAAATGAGAACACAGCAGGCTGTTGTATGAAACACCTGTCTCCGGATTACACCTTCAAACTAATAGCAACCATGGCATCCATGACAGAGAGGGAGAACCGTTCATCCATTTATACGGGTAAGATTCTAGCTACATTTTCAGATATTATACGTTTCTAATTTTGTCAGAAAGTCATTTTCATCCCAAGTTAAAGTGCACTGTTAGCTAGCTAGCTAACGTTAGCTGGCTGGCTCGCTAGCTAACATTATGTCTATGATCTGTGTAGTAATATTATTTGTATCTCAGAAATCCATTTGCTTTGCTAGTTATAGCTTAATGCTAGCTAGCTAGCTAACATTGAACCTAGTTGGTTAGCTTTAGCTACCTGCAGATTCATGAAGAGTGGCTAGCTATGACAATCAGTTTGTATTGCTAGTAGTATGGGTTGGGATTTTGGTTCATCGTTTAGCTAGCTAGCTACATGTCTAAACAAAAGACTCCATATGCAAGTAACCATTCACTGTACCATTTACACCTTCTGTATCCTGTGCATGTGACAAATAAACATAGATTGTATGTGATATAGTGTGTGTTTACCAGAGACGGTAATGTTTTGAACAACATAACCTGCACCAAAGTCAGATTAAGATATAGGCCAAGGACTAGATAAAGTGTATTTTTACTACTACTTTTTGCTACTACTTTCACCACTTTTGGTCTTGAAATCTTTGGTTGTTTACTACACTACCTTACTCACTCTGTTTAGCACATGGCCTCACATGTGAATCCTTAAAGAGATGTGTGGGGCTAAGGATTAAGAAGGTGTGAGCAATGAACAATACTGAATGGGTGTAGACAACGAAGAGGTCTACGGTAAGTGTTCCACAACATTTATGGACCATTTTCTCAAAAGTGGCGCACTGGTTACAAGTTTATTAACTTTCAAAGCAGAATTACTTAACCACTGTTCCTCAACTGCAGTGTATGACCAACCATTTTCTTGGTCTGAGTCTCTACTTTTATCAGAGGAAAAAGAAAACACCATTTCAAGTTTTGCTACATCGAGGTGGTTAATATTCAAACAATGCAGACTATGGAGGGTTTTGCGTACATCCAAAATGGGACCTGCATGGCTAAAATATTGTGGGCCTGCCTACAATGCATAGATAAAAAGGGAATGTCAGCTCACTGTTTAACTCCTTTCAAACGTTATATTTTTAATAAGCGGTCTCAGGAGCCAAACCATTTCTTGACAGTCTTAACTATTCAATTTTGTGTTTGCATCCCAATATTACATTTTCTATCCATCAAAGAATAGTGAAATATAATAAAACTGTTTGACATAGAAACACCAGATTTTTGGCAGGGTTTTGAAAATCATGTTGATTCATTAAGAAATTATGAAAAATAAGGTTCCACCCATGAGGCCACTAGAGGGTGATTTGGGAATTTGACTGCAGGGATAGGCTACAAAACAGACTGTTAGAACTGTCAAGGGTCCATCGATTTATGAGGAATTTAAAAACTGAATGCTTGAAGAGATGGGGCAGGAAGAGTGGCTAATACACTATATGCACAAGAGTATGTGGACACCCCTTCAAATCAGTGGATTTGGCTATTTCAGTCACAACCGTTGCTGACATGAGTATAAAATCGAGCACACAGCCATGCAATCTCCATAGAAAAACACAGTATAATGGCCTTACAGAATAGATCAGTGACTTTCAAAGTGGCACCGTCATAGGATGCCACCTTTCCAACAAGTCAGTTCACCAAATTTCTGTCCTGCTAGAGCTGCCCCAGTCAACTGTAAGTGCTGTTATTGTGAAGTGGAAACGTCTAGGAGCAACAATGTCTCAGATATGAAGTGGTAGTCAGCACAAGCTCACAGAATTCCAAACTACCTCTGGAAGCAACGTTAGCACAAGAACTGTTCGCCGGGAGCTTCATGAAATGGGTTTCCATGGTAGTGAAGCCACACACAAGCCTGAGATTACCATGCACAATGCCGGCTGGAGTAAAGCTCGCCGCCATTGGACTTTGTAGCAGTGGAAATGCGTTCTCTGGAGTGATGAATCACGCTTCACCATCTGGGTTTTGGCGGATGCCAGGAAAACCATACCTGCCCCAATGCATAGTCCCAACTGTAAGGTTTGGTGGAGGAGGAATAATGGTCTGGGGCTGTTTTTCATGGTTCGGGCTAGACACCTTAGTTCCGGTGTAGGGAAATCTTAACACTACGGCATACTATGTCATTCTAGACGATTCTGTGCTTCCAACTTTGTGTCAACAGTTTGGGGAAGGCCCTTTCTTGTTTCAGCATGACAATGCCCCCATGCATAAAGTGAGGTCCGTACAGAAATGATTTGTCGAGATTGGTGTGGAAGAACTTGACTGGCCTGCACAGAGCCCTGACCTCAACCCCATCGAACACCTTTGGGATGAATTGGAACGCCTACTGCGAGCCAGGCCTAATCACCCAACATCAGTGCCCGACCTCACTAATGATCTTGTGGCTGAATGGAAGCAAGTCCCCGCCCCAATGTTCCAACATCTAGTTGAAAACCATCCCAGAAGAGTGAAGGCTGTTATAGCAGCAAAGGGGGGACCAACTCCATATTAATGCCCATAATTTTTTGGAATGAGATGTTCGACGAGCAGGTGTCCACATTCTTTTGCTTATGTAGTGTAAGTCTGGCTGCATATCTGACTGACTGACTTGAGACACTATGTGACTAAACTCAACAAAAAGAAGAAGAAACGGTATTGTGGAGCCAAGATCAATGATATAAAGGATGATAGAAAAAAACGTTGGAGGATTTTAAATAAAATGATGGGCAGAAAGACAAATTCAACTTCATCTTTCGTCGAATCAGATGGCTTAGTCATCACAAAACCGTTTGATGTTGCCAATTATTTTAATGATTACTTTATTGGCAGTGGGTAAACTTAGGCAGGAAATGCCAACAACGAACAGTGAGCTATTGTACCCAAGCATAAAAAATAATAATAATTAAAGAAAAGCATTGTAAGTTAGAATTTTGTAAAGTTACTGTGGGAGAGGTGGAAAAATTATTGTTATCGAATTGAAAACTTAGATGGAAAGCTAATAAGGATGGTAGCTGAATCTATAGCCACTCCGATCTGTCATATCTGGCCAGTGTCTGTGTTCTTTTGCCCATATAAATTTTTTATTTTAATTGGCCAGTCTGAGATATGGCTTTTTCTTTGCAACTCTGCCTAGAAAGCCAGCATCCCGGAGTCGCTTCTTCACTGTTGACGTTGAGACTGTTGTTTTGCGGGTACTACTTAATGAAGCTTCCAGTTGAGGACTTGTGAGGCATCTGTTTTTCAAACTAGATACTCTAATGTACTTGTCCTCTTGCTCAGTTGTTCACCGGGGCCTCCCACTCCTCTTTCTGTTCTGGTTAGAGGCAGTTTGCGCTGTTCTGTGAAGGGAGTAGTGCACAGCGTTGTACGAGATCTTAAGTTTCTTGGCAATTTCTCGCATAAAATAGCCTTCATTTCTCAGAACAAGAATAGACTGACGAGTTTCAGAAGAAAGTTATTTGTTTCTGGCCATTTTGAGCCTGTAATCGAACCGACAAATGCTGATGCTCCAGATACTCAACTAGTCTAAAGAAGGCCAGTTTAATTGTTTCTTTAAACAGGACAACAGTTTTCAGCTGTGCTAACATAATTGCAAAAGGGTTTTCTAATGCTCAATTATCCTTTTAAAATGATAAACTTGGATTAGCTAACACAACGTGCCATTGGAACACAGGAGTGATGGTTGCTGAGAATGGGCCTCTGTATGCCTACGTAGATATTCCATAAAAAAAACTTCAGTTTCAAGGTACAATAGTAATTTACAACATTAACAATGTCTTCACTGTATTTATGATCGATTTGATATTATTTTAATGGACAAAAATGTGCATTTCTTTCAAAAACAAGGACAATTTTAAGTGACCCCAAACTTTTGAATGGTAGTGTGTGTTTTGGCTTTTCAAGCTCTGCCATATCGTGGAATCAGAGCTATCTATCTAACTGAACACAGAGGGTTTTCTTTAACTTCTTATGGAGTGGCTCCCGAGGTGACGGTTTTGGAGAGTCTGGCGTGCCCAAAGTAAAATGCATGCCACTCAGGCCCAGAAAATAGGATATGCACATAATTAGTACTATTGGATAGGAAACACTCTGAAGTTTCTAAGAGTGTTAAAATAATGTATGTGAGTATAACAGAAGTTATATAGCAGGCTCCTTAAGAAGTTAAACGGCCCCCCGGACTTTCTGCTTTTCACCCCTACCTACATGTACTTAAATCAATCACCTAACCAAACCTACATGTACATAGCACTTAAATCAATCACATATTACCTCAATCAACTACCTCGTACCACAGTACACTTACTTGGGACTGGTACTCCTTGTATATAACCTGTACATAGCCTCGTTATTGTTATTTTATTGTGTTACTATTTAATTTTTATCTATTTGTTAATTTTCGTACTGTTTAATTGCATTGTTGAGAAAGGACTTGTAAGTAACTTGTTGTATTCTGCGCTTGTGACAAATAACATTTGATTTGATTTGTAATTGCAGGGCAGCTCTCTTGGCCCTCTACTCTTTTCTATTTTTACCAACGACCTGTACTGGCATTAAACAAAGCCTGTGTGTCAATGTATGCTGATGATCCAACCCTATACCCATCAACAACCACAGCGAGTGAAATCACTGCAGCCCTAAACAAAGTGTTGCAGTCAATTTTAGAACGGGTGGCAAGTAAAAAAAACTGGTCCTGAACATCTCTAAAACTCTACAAATAATTTCATAAGTTCTAAACCTCAGTGGAATCTGGTAATGATTGGTGTGGCTGTTGAACAAGTTGAGGAGATAATAATATGCATGCCAATCTCAAAGTGTTGAGGAAAGACTGCTACTTGTTTTTATAAAAAACATGAATGTGTTGGAATTTCCCAATTGTTTGCATAGTCAACATACACACAGCACTGACACACACTTACCCCACCAGACATTCCACCAGAAGTATTTTCACAGTCCCCAGATCCAGAACAAAATCAAGGAAATGTACAGTATTATGCAAAGCCATGATTGCATGGAACTCCCTTCCATCTCATATAGCGCAAGTGAACAGCAAATCTGGTTTAAATAAATAAAGCAACACTCACGACACAACACCTCACCCACATGTGACTTACTTGTGTGTATGTACTGACATGTATGTGTAACTGATAGATGCAAACATATATGTAAATTGTAGTCTTTTGTCTGTAATGTATTTTTCGTTTTGGGTCGGACCCCAGTAAGACTAGCTGTCGCCACCGGCGTCGGCTAATGGGGATCCTAATAAAATCCAAAAATCTAAATCAAATCTTTCTATTGCGCTGTTACATTTGAGTAAATTAAATTGTAGATGTAAAGAAACGCACATACAGAAACTTTGTCAGAATCGTTGTGTTGCTCAGGCAAAAATATGGGCCGTCTGTGTGTGTGTGGTGTTTGTGTCTAAGAGATTTGATCTCTGTTAACTGGGCCAAATCGCCATCTCTTTTATTGTACTGTTTGCTAGGCCTCGGACCAGCCAACCGGTCGTGCTGTAGAGGGGGAATACTCCTCTGCCAAGCACCTGCTGAACTGGGTTGAGGTGAGTGAGGTCAGGTCCGATAGAAAGGCACAGGCGCCAGGACCATCTGTGTTGGCTGAGTTAGGGGATGGACTTTCTGTTACCATGGACCCAGACTAGTATCACATCAGAGCCAGAGGGCCAGAGCCTGGGACATATTGGACACTACTAGAGAGGGACAGAGTATGGTCATTTTATTAAATGCCAGTTAACCATGTACACTCAGTATTTTGCAAGCAGCTAAATGACAAACCATGTATTAAATCTGTATTGGACATTAATACTGAACAAAAATATAAATGCAACATGTAAATTGTAGGATCCATGTTTCATGAGCTGAAATAAAAGATCACAGAAATGTTCCAAATGCACAAAAAGCGTATTTCTCTAAAATGTTTTGCACAAATGTGTTTACATCCCTGTTATTTAGTATTTCTCCTTGCCAAGATAATCCATCCACCTGACAGGTGTGGCATATCAAAAAGCTGATTAAACAGCATGATCATTACACAATAAAAGGTCTCTCTAAAATGTGCAGTTTTGTCACACAACGCAATGCCACAAATGTCTCAAGTTTTGAGGGAGTGTGCAATTGGTATGCTGACTGCAGGAATGTCCACCAGAGCTGTTGCCATAGAATTTAATATAAATTTCTCTACCATAAGCCGCCTCCAACAATATGTTTGAGAATTTGGCAGTGTCCAACTGGCCTTACAACCATAGACTGCGTGTAACCACGCCAGCCCAGGACCTCCACATCCGGCTTGTTCACCTGTGGGATTGTCTAAGACCAGCCACCCAGACAGCTGATGAAACTGAAGAGTTTTTCTGTCTACAATAAAGCCCTTTCAACAACGTGATGAGTAAAGGGTCTGAATACTTCTGTAAATGTGATATTTAAACTTCAAATTGTAATACATTTGCTAACACTTAAAATCTGTCTTTGCTTTGTCATTATGAGGTATTGTGTGTAGATTGCTTAAGAAAAAAAATATTTGATCCATTTCCTAATAAGGCTGAAAAAGTAACAAAATGTGAAAAAAGTTTGAGTTTGATTGTGGCTTTTACTGAGGAGTGTCTTGATTGGTGGAGTGCTGCAGAGATGGTTGTCCTTCTGGAAGGTTCTCCCATCTCCACAGAGGAACTCTGGAGCTCTGTCAGAGTGACCATTCACCAAGAACCTCCCTGACCAAGGCCCTTCTCATCCAAATGTTCAGTTAGGCCGGGCGGCCAGCACTAGGAAGAGTCTTGGTGGTTCCAAACTTCTTCCATTTAACAATGATGGAGGCCACTGTGTTCTTGGCGATGTTCAATGCTGAAGACATTTTTTGGTACCCTTCCCAAGATCTGTACCTCGACACAATCCTGTCTCGGAGCTCTACGGACAATTCCTTCCTTCGACCTCTTGGCTTGGTTTTTGCTCTGACATGCACTGTCAATTGTGGGACCATGCAGTATATATGTGCTTGAATTTCCAGATCACGTCTCATCAATTGAATTTACCACAGGTGGACTATTAAAGGCAAATTCACTACATCATAACTTTATACTCTCATACATGTGAATAAGGCTTTCAACTGCTGGTGAGCTGGAGTATTTTTAACAAGGAGTCAGAAATGCTTTCTGTTTGAAAAACAAAATGATAGAGAGAGAGAGAGAGAAAACAAGAAAGAAAGAGAGAAAGAGAGAGAGAGAACAAGAAAGGAAAAGAGAGAGAGAGAGTGAGAAAGAAAAAGAGAGAGAGAGAGTGAGAAAGAGAGAGAACAAGAAAGAAAACGAGAGAGATAGAGAGAGAAAACAAGAAAGAGAGAGAGAAAACAAGAAAGAAAAAGAGAGAGAGAAAACAAGAGAGAAAAAGAGAGAGAGAGAACAAGCAAAAAAAAGAGAGAGAGAAAACAAGAAAGAAAAAGAGAGAGAGAGAGAGAGAGAGAGAGAGAGAGAAAACAAGAAAGAAAAAGAGAGAGAGAGAGAAACAAGAAAGAAAAAGAGAGAGAGAAACAGAACAGAGAAAATAAGAAAGAGAAAGAGAGAGAGAGAGAGAAAGAGAGAGAGAGAGAGAAAACAAGAAAGAAAAAGAGAGAAGGAGAAACAGAAAAGAGAAAACAAGAAGGAAAAAGCGCGAGAGAGAGAGAGAGAGAGAAACAGAACAAGAAAGAAAAAGAGAGAGAGAGAAACAGAACAGAGAAAACAAGAAAAAAAAGAAAGGGAGAGAGAAACAGAACAGAGAAAACAAGAAAGAAAAAGAGAGAGAGAAACAGAACAGAGAAAACAAGAAAGAAAAAGAAAGACAGAGAGAGAGAGAGCGAGAGAGACATTCATACGCCCAGGACGTGAGCAGGCAAACAGGCCCAAACCCCACTCTGTACCAGGCCCTAGCCAATGGCATGTACCAGATGCGAGAGGACAATGGCTGGTGTCTATCATTCACTTTTGTGACTGCTGTGACTGTTTTGTAGCTACAGTTGAAGTCGGAAGTTTACATACTCTTAGGTTGGAGTCATTAAGCCCGAAGTAGCTTTCTTTTGTAATGGTTGCGGAGCTCTTTTGGCACCTGTTGACACATTGTTTTTTTGTATCTCTCCAGGAAGCCACAGGACAGAGTCTTTGTGTGTGTGTGTTGTGTGGTTGTGTGGTTGTGTGTCAGCGTGTTTGTGCGCTTCTGTGTGTGTGTTGTGTAAAGCATGACACCCATATCTATGTTTCTGAGGGTGGATTGTGTTTGAGACAGCAGCCAGTGCTATTCGTCACCATCACTCACAACAGCACAAGGTCTCAGGCGGAGATGTTGCTATATATCAATGTATCGTGATCAATACTGATTGATTCCCCCAACTTAGGGTGTATCAGTGGCGTGTCTGCCTCTCGCTTGTGATGCATCTTGGTAATTGATATGGAAGCCAAGAGGTAACTCTAGCATACCTTTTAACTTTGTGAGAATCCCTGATAAATCAAGATGTGAAACGGCAGCTTCACAGAGGCACTGTATCAGCAGGTATACTCAACCATGTTACACTTTTTTACATAAGAACCCATTATAGTCGACGACAAAGGTGTCACAAAGAGAGAGATGCATGGAGCTTTCAGACTGCTGTCATGGCCTGTACCGCCTGCTGGCGTGTACTGTACCTATAGTCATTGCTTTGTTGTAAAACAGGCAAGAGTTTGAATTCTAACCCAAATCACATTGTCATATAGTCAAAATAGTATGGCCTTTAAATCCTTGTAAGCACTTATTTCCATTATCAAATGCTGTATCCCTATTATTAATAAAGCCGTGGTTGTATTTTATATTATAAACTGGGTGGTTTGAGCACTGAATGCTGATTGGCTGATAGACGTGGTATATCAGAGCGTATACCACGGGTATGACAAAACATTTATTTTTACTGCTGTAATTACATTGGTAAGCAGATTATAATAGCAATAAGGCACCTTGGGGGTTTGTGGTATATGGCCAATATAAAATATAGTACACTATGCTAAACTATAATATACTATATTTTACGAAGCATGTGAAAAGAAAAGTATTTATTTAAATGTTTTCAGGATTTTGGTTGTTTGGGTTATTCATTAGATTACATTAAGCCTGATGTAGCTTTCTTTTGTGATGGTTGGGGAGCTCTTTTGGCAGCTGTTGACAGACTTGTTTTTATTTCATTTTTATCACCCCAGGAAGCCACAGGACAGTGCCTTTATGTGTGTGTGTGTGTGTGTGTGTGTGTGTGTGTGTGTGTGTGTGTGTGTGTGTGTGTGTGGGTGTCGGGTGGGTCCCACAGCGATAGCA
>QNTS01000053.1:1306987-1317311 GCA_003317085.1 Hucho hucho | reverse complement strand
GAGGGAGTTGAAAGTCCGTGTTGCCCAGCGACAGCCCCAAAACATCACTGCTCTAGAGGAGATCTGCATGGAGGAATGGGCCAAAATACCAGCAACAGTGTGTGAAAACCTTGTGAAGACTTACAGAAAACGTTTGACCTCTGTCATTGCCAACAAAGGGTATATAACAAAGTATTGAGATAAACTTTTGTTATTGACCAAATACTTATTTTCCACCATAATTTGCAAATAAAATCATTAAAAATCCTACAATGTGATTTTCTGGATTTTTTTTCCTAATTTTGTCTGTCATAGTTGAAGTGTACCTATGATGAAAATTACAGGCCTCTCTCATCTTTTTAAGTGAGAGAACTTGCACAATTGGTGGCTGACTAAATACTTTTTTTCCCCATTGTACTTGGAATGCATATGCCAAAATAAATAAATGATCTAACTCCAATACATTTTTATAGAAAGTTAGCAAAAATAGATAAGATCTTGCTAGCATGGAAAGGAAAATACCTTTCCATTTGTAGAAAAATCACCCTGATTATCTCTTTAGTCATATCCCAGATTACCTATTTGCTTATGGTCTTGCACCTAGCGAACAGTTTTTTAAATTATATGAGAAAATAAGATTCCATTTTATTTGGAACGGCAAGCCAGACAAAATTAAACGGGTCTATTTATAGAATGAAAATGAAATCAGAGGGCAGAAATGATTAAATGTTAAAGAATTAGACCTCTCACTAAAGGCTTCAGTCATACAAAAGTTATACTTAAATCCGAAATGGTTCTCTAGCAAATTAATAAGAATGTCTCACCCTATGTTCAAGAAAGGCCTTTTCCATTTATTCAGATTGCAACCTCTCACTTTCAGTTATTTGAAAAGGAAATAATCTCCAAAATATTGCTATTTTTAAAACAAGCCATAGAAAGTTGGTTGCTATTTCAACATATCAAGAACGTGGTTTTTAGCGAGAATTTTTTTTTGGTACATATATATTTATTATATGGGCAGAAAGCTTAATTTCTTGTTAATGAAGCTGCCAGTTGAGGACTTGTGAGAAGTCTGTTTCTCAAACTAGACATTCTAATGTACTCCTCTTGCTCAGTTGTGCACCGGGGCCTCCCACTCCTCTTTCTATTCTGGTTAGTGCCAGTTTGCGCTGTTCTGTGAAAGGAGTAGAACACAGCATTGTACGAGATCTTCAGTTTCTTGGCAATTTCTCACATGGAATAGCCTTCATTTCTCAGAACAATAATAGACTGACGAGTTTCAGAAGAAAGAACTTTGTTTCTGACCATTTTGAGCCTGTAATCGAACCCACAAATACTGACGCTCCAGATACTCAACTAGTGTAAAGAAGGCCAGTTTTGTTTCTTCTTTAATCAAGACAGAGTTTTCAGCTGCGCTAACATAATTGCAAAAGGGTTTTCTAATGATCATTTAGCCTTTTAAAATGATAAACTTGGATTAGCTGACACAACGTGCCATTGGAACACAGGAGTGATGGTTGATGATAATGGGCCTCTGTATGTCTATGTAGATATTCCATAAAAAATCTGCCGTTTCCAGCTACAATAGTAATTTACAACATTAACAATGTCTGCACTATATTTCTGATCACTTTTATGTTATTTTAATGGACAAAAATGGGCTTTTCTTTCAAAAACAAGGACATTTCTAAGTGACCCAAAACTTTTGAACGGTAGTGTATGTGTATATGTATGTATATGTGTATGCATATGTGTGTATGTATTTATGTGTATGTATGTATATGTATATATATATTTTCAAAAACATAAATGGGGGATTGGAAGCAATGCAGACAATTACATTTAATAAATGTTTTATTTTGTAATTTATAATAATGGCCTACACATTGATGGAAGCTACAATCTATCTGCAATATTAAAGCTGATCTGCCTCACCCCACCCAAAAAAATAAAAAATCTATAATAATATATATATATATTTATACAGTTGAAGTCAGAAGTTTACATACACTTGGTTGGAGTCATTAAAACTTATTTTTCAACCACTCCAAAAATGTCTTGTTAACTAACTATAGTTTTGGCAAGTCGGTTAGGACATCTGCATTGTGCATGACACAAGAAATTTTTCCAACAATTGTTTAAAGACAGATTATTTCACTTATAATTCATTGTATTACAATTCCAGTGGGTCAGAAGTTTGCATACACTAAGTTGACTGTGCCTTTAAACAGCTTGGAAAATTCCAGAAAATGATGTCATGGCTTTAGAAGCTTCTGATAGGCTAATTGGCATCATTTGAGTCAATTGAAGGTGTACCTGTTGATGTACTTCAAGGCCTACCTTCAAACTCAGTGCCTCTTTGCTTGACATGGGAAAATCAAAAGAAATCAGCCAAGACCTCAGAACAGAAAAAAAATTGTAGACCTCCACAAGTCTGGGTCATCCTTGGGAGCAATTTCCAAACGCCTGAAGGTACCACGTTCATCTGTACAGACAATAGTACGCAAGTATAAACACCAGGGGACCACGCAGCCGTCATACCGCTCAGGAAGGAGACACGTTCTGTGTCCTAGAGATGAACGTACTTTTGTGCGAAAAGTGCAAATCAATCCCAGAACAACAGCAAAGGATCTTGTGAAAATGCTGTAGGAAACAGGTACAAAAGTATCTATATCCACAGTAAAACGAGTCCTATATCGACATAACCTGAAAGGCCGCTCAGCAAGGAAGAAGCCACTGCTCCAAAACCGCCATGAAAAAAGCCAGACTACGGTTTGCAACTGCACATGAGGACAAAGATCGTACTTTTTGGAGAAATCTCCTCTGGTCTGATGATACAAAAATAGAACTGTTTGGCCATAATGACCATCGTTATGTTTGAAGGAAAAGGGGGGAGGCTTGCAAGCCAAAGAACACCATCCCAACCGTGAAGCACGGGGGTGGCAGCATCATGTTGTGGGGGTGCTTTGCTGCAGGAGGGACTGGTGCACTTTACAAAATAGATGGCATCATGAGGCAGGAAAATTATGTGGATATATTGAAGCAACATCTCAAGACATCAGTCAGGAAGTTAAAGTGTGGTCGTGAATGGGTCTTCCATTCACGACCAAGTTACATCAGCTCTGTCAGGAGGAATGGGCCAAAATGGGAAGCTTGTGGAAGGCTACCCGAAAGGTTTGACCCAAGTTAAACAATTTAAAGGCAATGCTACCAAATACTAATTGAGTGTATGTAAACTTCTTACCCACAGGGAATGTGATGAAATAAATAAATGCTGAAATAAATCGTTCTCTCTACTATTATTCTTTCACATTCTTAAAATAAAGTGGTGATCCTAACTGACATAAGTCAGGGAATTTCTACTAGGATTAAATGTCAGGCATTGTGAAAAACTGAGTTGAAATGTATGTGGCTAAGGTGTATGTAAATTTCCGACTTCAACTCTCTCTATATATATATATATATACATAAAGAATTTTAAACTATAAAAAAAGAAGAAAAAATCTAATATCTTTCATACCATGTCATGTGGCTTCTCAGTCAGGTTGAGACTGGCCTACTACCATTGCTTTAATGTATTGTTATTCTCATTAATTTTGTTGTTGCAGTTGCTGTTAATGGTAATCACATTTCCACTACTACTATTATTGCTGTTGGTCCCACCATTTTTGTTTCATGTATACTTTGACAATGTAAGTAATTTAACTTGCCATGTCAATAAAGTCTATTGAATTTAATTGAAGGGAAAGAGAAAATGATAGAGTGCGAGAGAGAGAGAGAGAGAGAGAGAGAGAGAGAGAGAGAGAGAGAGAGAGAGAGCAAATTAAACAGGGAGACACACATGGCGACCAACTGTATTTTGTCAAACAGAAAACCATGGATTCTATTAAAAATAATAGTTTCATGGAATATTCTTTATTAAACCCTTGCTGTGCGCTAGGAGGCCTGTTGGCAAAGGAGTGACTTAATTCTTATGTACGTTCGCTTACTGGGCTCTGGCAACCACTGTACCCTCTCTTTCAATTTTGTGGCTGACTGATGGAGATGTTTCGTTGCCCCAAGCAACAGTGAGAAGCCACAGAGACTGAAGACTGGCAGGCAGGCAGGCAGGCTTAGGCTGGGAGGAATTGCTCGTTAGTCCAAACCATGTTGCCATGGTTGATTAAATACTCAACCCTGTATTCTTAATTAGTTTTCTTGAGTGTTCTCTTGTTTGACCCTTTCCATAAGAACCATGGGAATGAAATAGAGGATCTTGGATCAGTTTCTTTCTGTCACCCTGTTGAGGTTAAACAAGGTTTGGTTTAAGTATGTTGTCTTTGGTCTATTGGTACAATGTCTTTGGTCTATTGGTACAATGACATTGGTCTATTTCCCCCATAGGAGGCCATTAAGACAAGTGAAAGGTTGACAGGTAAAACATTGTGCTCTCTGTCAGAACTGAAAGGTTGAGCAGAACACAAGCCTGCTTCAAATAACAGCTCCAATCCTCACAACGTCCTCCTCTGTGTGGCCCCCACAGCCTGCCTAATGATTTTCAGGACATTACCAACTTGGCACAAGCATTTCGTCTCAATTCCCCAAGAGACGGGAATTAAAGGAAGAAGGACAGGAAAGAAGAAAAAAGGAAAACAAAACAACAACATGCGGTAGTCTGAATGGCGTACGTCAAAGCCTGCAGTCACCTCGCATCCTGGATAGGAGCACATTGAAAGAAGAAACTTCATTGAGTATTTTGTTTCCATCTAGCTAAAGTGCTAGTACTGCAGAATCAGCCACTGCTGTGTGCCGTGCTTGTTACTCCGGCACTCTCATTTACATATAGAGCACCCATGCAGAAGGTAAGTGGACTTTAACAGTGAGATACTGTAACTCTCCTGTTTATTGCTTTTCATGCTGCAGTGAGTACCTGAGAAGTGCAACTTTTCAAACGTGACAGTGAAATCTATAGACAAATGATGGTCGGAGACCACTGTTTTTCACAGAGTCACTTGAATTTACAGAGAGAGTGAATGAAGAACCAACCTGGCCAATGACATACTAATGTACTGTAAACCTATGTGGTATTGTGATGTTGGTTTATTGGCCATTGTGAAATGTATCATCGTGATATGATGACAGTGAAAATGTGACAGATACACAAACATGATCAATAAAGGAGAAGGCTACAGCCAATGGCTAAAAGTTCATCTGCTTTTCTAAAACTTGATATACAACTCTGCAAACAACCCATTAGAGTTAATTTACATTTCCAATATGAACTCGACAATTCGGACCATAGAAAAGACACTAAACTGTGATGAAATACATCAGTTTGCATTTTCCCAAAAATGATGCAATCTGTCAACGTCAACTAATCTGGATGAAAATTATATTACCAACCCAGAATAACTTTTGTTTTCTTGTCCAGTCAGCGCCCCATGATGTCTTACTCTGCCGTTATGCTAAACATCATCTTAGCTCTGCTGTAGGACTTTACAAGTGATTTATAGACATTCCATTTGTTTGTACGCCATCGAAAGGAAAGGACAGACAGAAAAGGATAGGGAAATATGTCAACTGTCGTCAATGATAAGAAAACAGTGGGAGATACAGTATATCAGCTCTTTGACCCACAGTAAACATATGAACAGACATTTTTCTTCACTGCATTCCTAAAGAAAATAATGTACTTTTTACTCCCTTGACACCCAAAAGTACTCATTACATTTTGAATGCTTAGCAGGACAATAAAATGGTCCAATTCACGCACTTATCAAGATAATTGGGGTGGCAGGTAGCGTAGTGGTTAGGGCTTTAGTAACCGAAAGTTGCTAGATCAAATCCCCGGGCTGACAAGGTAAAAAATGGTTGTTCTGCCCCTGAACAGGCAGTTGACCCACTGATCCTAGGCTGTCATTGTAAATAAGAATTTGTTCTTAACTCACTCGCCTAGTAAAATAAATAAATAAATATGTTTTACTTCCTACTGCCTCTGGTCTGGCGAGCTCACGAAACACAGATGCATCATTTGTAAATTATGTTGGAGTGTGCCCCTGGCTATCAGTACATTTTAAAAACAAGAAAACGGTGCCGTCTGCTATGCTTAATATAGGAATATAAAATTATTTATACTTTTACTTTTAAAACGTAAGTATGTTTTATCAATTACATTTACTTTTGATACTTAAGTATATTTAGAACCAAACACTTTTAGATTTTTACTCAAGTAGTATTTTACTGGGTAACTTTCACATTTACGTGAGTAACTTTCTATTAAGGTATCTTTACTTTTACTCAAGTATTTCAATTGGGTACTTTTTCCACCACTGCTCCAGCCAACTGATCCATTGAACCAACAATTCACACATGCAAAAGCAAACATTAAATCCAATCCCAGAGAAACAGAGGAAATCATTAGTCAATAAAGACCCCCGGTGCCCCCAGTGGCCCTGGTCCTACAGAGACAAGCACTGGGTCTCTTTACGTATTAACCTCCACGGTAGAGAGAGACACATGGAAAACAGCGATTGACTAAGACTGAGGCATGCTCTCAGGCAGATTAGCCTTTAGTCTTCGGAGAAGATGCACTGTGACTTTGACTACTTATTGCTTCCCACCCGAATGGATCATACATCTATGGTATCGATCGGCCCCAGTGCTTCAGAGCTCTAATTGCGGCGCGGCTTTGCATTTCTCTGACAGTAATAAGTTACACAGAAGAATAAAGATGCAGTCGCAGGATATTGATCAGCAGGAATCCACACCTCCAAGGCAAAATTAACGAGACAATGCATGAGGGTCGATACAATTTCCCCTCGCTTTGCAAAATAACGAGGTTTTTTCTATTCTCTCTCTCTCTCTCTTTCTCTCTCGCTCTCACTCGCTCTCTCCTGTAATCTAAATAAAACTGCTGATTTGGTCTCTCTTTTCAAATGGTGGGTCACAGACTATTTCAAGTTAATCATAGAGTATCAGTTGTAAAACTGCCAGAAATCACAGTATGGATTAACGGAGAGCGAAGCTCCAATTGTTTAACTGTAATTGAGATGGGACCTTTCCTTGTGGCGATGTTCAACTGTAAATGAATAGTCTGGGCTGTGTCATCCCATTCATAATGCTACAGCAAATCTCATCGTCCAAAATGTGAAAGAGTTCACCAGCACCATAACCCATATCCTCAGATATCTGCACATCAATAACAACAGGAAGGGAGACATTCTAAATGAAGATTATTTTGTTTCAGTGTTCTAGATTTACATGTGGAACACGTTGCCAACAAGCCACATTGATAGCACAGCCATTAACTGACGGTGAAATAACAAGAAGCATTACACAAAGGACTCATTCCATCTTTTAAAAATAAAAAATAAACAATGGAACGGCATCATTCAGAATTCACAACAACATGATAATTGTTTCCGAGGCACAATCACAGCGTGGTGGTGGTGGTGAGAGAGGATGGCTGATTTCAACATATGAACATTGCAAACCTGGGATCAGAGACTATTAAAAATCAGGTGACGCTTCATTTTAAGGGGTCCTTAATAAGGTGTAATTACATGTGTTATTATGCTGTAACAAGTACTGTAATTCAGTTGAATAATCAATAGTTACACTGTAATAACAACATGTAACCGGTGGTAATTGCAGTCTGTAATTACAGGGGTGTAACGATGAATGCTTGTTACCATGCTTGTTATAAATGTAGTGTTACCAAAAATCTTTTGAAATGCATTATCTGTACTTTATTCATCTTGACTGGATTGAAGGGATACCTGTTGTTAAGCATCCTAGTAGATGATCATAGACTTCCAGTCATTGCGCTAATGGCAGTTAGCATTGGCTCGTGAAACTACCTCTAAATTCCTTCATACTGGACACAGAGACATAAAAGTTGTATCCTTGAGTCTATATGACTTTGCCCAAATCCCGAAGTATCCCTTTAATGAAACCAATAGAATAGTCCCAAAATCACAAATCAAACTGAATATAAGTGCATTTAAAAAAAAACATCTGGCACTCAACGCAGACTATATCAAATGTAACTAAAATCTCAAATAGAATTTGAACCCAGGTCTGGAATGTTGGAACTGTGGAAGTATGTGCCTGGGCTGTTTGGTGGGGATCGTTAAACAATATAATCACATTGAATAACAGTAATTAAACACCCTCCGGTTGTGGTTCCCGACAAGAGGAATCCTATGGTGGCTAACGCGCACAAAGCAGCGGGGATTTCAAACGGAATGCTCGCTGTTTCCTCCCAGGATGTTTAGCAACAGGAAACCAAAGTTTCATCAGCACCTGGTCCGGCTCGCTTAATTAACAGTTTACACCCCTTTTTGGAGCATGGGCCACTGACAACAGTGATGGGCTTGGTCTTGGAGCATGAACCACTGACAACAGTGATGAGCTTGGTCTTGGAGCATGGACCACTGACAACAGTGATGGGCTTGGTCTTGGAGCATGGACCTCTGGCAACAGTGATGGGCTTGGTTTTGGAGCATGGACCACTGACAACAGTGATGGGCTTGGTCTTGGAGCATGGACCACTGACAACAGTGTGATCGTAGTGTAGTTGATCCAATAAGTTTGACTGGCTGGGAATACTGGAGGAGAGGTTTCTCACTGCTTGCTGAATCACAAACCTGCCAGTCGAGTTCCCTCTGAGTTTGATAGGAGACGTCCTACAGCATAATACGATTCTGTTACAGTTTTTTACAATCACTTTGGCACAAATTTTTCAAAACTCTAGACACAAAACTCACAACCAATGATCAAAATGCACATTTTTCTAAACTCTAGCTTTTTTTCAATTGCTTGGATACAATACACATGAAGCTAAGATCATTTGTTCACCGAACTAATATCACCTGTTCAAAATGACACAACTTAACGTCAAAGCATTACCATTTCAAAATGCAATTCACACATCTGAGATGACTGTCTATTCATTTCATTACAATGATCTAACTATCACTTGATACAACTGCTCAAAATAATAAGTAACTGTTAAATTACTCTTAATGCATAGTTTTATTGAAACTGACTAACAATATTCCATGTTTAGATCATGAAAGTTTCAGGATAACAAGATCCATTAACACCAATTACCATGGAACATGAACCAATTGGACTACATTATCTATGGATGTAATTAATCATCGTCATTTTATATCAGACACTGTTTCTATTCTGATTTGACACTTTATTAGGTACACCTATCTAGTGCTGGGTAGGACCCCCTTTTGCCTCCACAACAGCCTGAATTATTCATGGTGTTTAACGTTAAGAGATGCCCTTCTGCACATCACTGTTTTAAACGACTGTTATTTGAGCATTTGTGGCCTTTCTGTTAGCTTGAATGAGTCTGGACATTCTCCTCTGACCTCTCTCATTAACAAGGTGTTTTTTCCCACAGAACTGCCGCTCACTGAATGTTTAGTTTATCACACCATTCTCTGTAAACTCTAGAAACCGTAGTGCGTAAAAATCCCAGGTGGGCAGCTGTTTCTGTGATGCTGGAACCACCATGTGTGGCACCAACAATCAAACCACTGTCAAAGTTGCTTAGATTACGCATCTTGCCCGTTCTAATGTTTGGTCGAACAACAACTAAAGCTCTCTACTCTATATACTCTATATATTGAGTTGCAGGCAGCCACATGATTCGCTGTTCGAAGGAGCAGGCTATTTGCGTTAACACACATGTGTACCTAATAAAGTGACCGGGTATGTGTATGCATGCAGGCCCTTGTAATTGCTTTTCCAATACTGCCAACTCATTACTGATGATTGATTACACATTGTGTTTAAGAGTATATAGTGAAATGAGTGGTATCCACCTACAACAACATAGTGATAACATGGAGCCAGCAGGTGATCCAGGTCACAATAGAGATCAAGCAGTGGGAGGAAGAAGACAAGGAAGACGTAATGGTCAAAGGAATGGCAGGTGACCACTACCCAGAAGGGGTGCTTGTCGTGGGCCTCGTTTGAGTGTGGAAGAACGTAGTAGAGGACAAGGCCACGGACCAAGACAGCGGCAGCAATAGCAAAGTGTCCAATGACATCCGAGCAATAGATGTAGACCATGTGTGTGTGTGCGTGTAAATCATGGCATGACAATGACTGAGGCAGCTACAATGATTCAACCAAACCTCAGAAGATCAACCGTGGCCTCAATCATCAGAACTTTCCACAATGAGAACCGGTAAGTCTTCAGCATGCACTAAACATTAGGCTACTCTCTATTGTCAAATTACTGTATACTGCATGAAAATGTGTACCACACAGTAGGTGATGTGACTAAATGTGTTCTTACTGTAATTTTCCCTGCAGAATTGAAACTAGGCATATTAGGGAA
>QNTS01000053.1:1259617-1298103 GCA_003317085.1 Hucho hucho | reverse complement strand
CTTCGATCTGTCATTTACAGTGAGACCAGACCTGACAGGAGAGGCGAGGACTGAATTCCAGACATAGTTACACCGGAGATGGAGTTGAAAAGAGGTGAGATAACCCTCATGCCGTACTGGCCTTGCTCTGGTCCACAGACTGAGGTAAGAGTGTGTGTGTGTGTGTGTGTGTGTGTGTGTGTGTGTGTGTGTGTGTGTGTGTGTGTGTGTGTGTGTGTGTGTGTGTGTGTGTGTGTGTGTGTGTGTGTGTGTGTGTGTGTGTGTGTGTGTGTGTGCCCCCAAGACACCTCTTTCAGAAGGCCGCTCTCATCTCACCTCTTTCCAAAAACCATCTCGTTCTCATTTTATCAAATGACTGTGGATAGGGGAGTCTGATATACGTGTGGGACAAAGACACAGGGTACACACGGTACTGTTTGAGCTTGACCTGAAAACGCATCCAGCCTATAGCCAGATAGGTCTTCTTCATGGCTGTTGTTTTTGTACTATTTTTGACAAATTAACATTAAAATACATTAATGAATCGTTACTTACCATTCATAATAAAACAATGTACTCTTGTTAGTTTTAAATGGAGTTTGATATGCATTTGAATATCAAAGTGAATAAACGCGTAGTCATGAATCGTCAGACACTGATGGTATAATTATGTTAATATGTTTATATAAAAGGAGTTGTTGACGGATGAGTGAAGCTTGTGTTAAACTGCAATGACAGACGTGAGAGTCAGAGGTAAACAAAGGCTTTGAAGCAGCAGAAATTACCTTTTTTTTATTTCAAAACTCCCCCACTGTCTACTGCCTTTGTGGGGGTTGTATTCTGCCAGTAAACAGTGACATGGTCATTATATTCTGAGGGTTGTGTAATTTACTAGAGTCAGAGAAGAGACTTCGACACGGCCCACTTGCTTGTCGGCTCAAAAGTACACTAGCCCATTGAGCTAAAGCCAAGGCATGAGTTCTTGGAGCTAACATGAGTATTTAACATGAACATGGTTACTCAGCACACAAGTGTAGCTCTACCCGAACCACATCCAAATCTACACTGACGTTTACACTGGCAGTGACCATGATGCAATGGAAACCTTTAAGTCCCAAATTCACTTGATTTATTATCCTACAGTAAACGTCATTCACCTGATTCAATGTAAATATGACCTCACAATGTGTGTGACAGTGTGTGAGTGGTCAGAAAGGCTAACAGATTTCTGTCTAAGTCATCATCACTTTGTTCCTTATTAGTTCCATTTTGGAAAGGGGTCTTCACTATTAGGAAACTATTCACTTTTTTGTAATTTAGCAGACGTTCTTATCCAGAGTGACTTACAGTAGTGAGTGCATACATTTTCATACTGGTCCCCCGTGAAAATCAAATCCACAACCCTGGCGCTGCAAGAGACATGCTTTACCCACTGAGCCACATGGGACCAGGATTCGGTTAGATGAGCTTTGGGAAATTCATGGGCTGTTTTTGATTCAGTTCCAGCATGTTGCAATACATTAGCCTTGCCAACGGCAGATTTCGAAAGTGTGATTTGGGAAATAACACCAGTACATTTTCATAAAAAACTTGGATAACATCAATTTAATGTATCCCACAATAAAACCACAATAAAACCACAATGACTTGCTTTGTTGCCAACATATAGTCTTTACATTAGATTTTGTTGTGTGGCAGAAAGCTAACTAGTGTGGTTGTCCCATAACATTTAGCACTTTCCATTCCAGCCCCAATGCCCTAATATTGCGTACTGAGTGAGAGAATGGAAACATACCCAAAGGGATTAACTTAAATACCAAAGTGCAATATTTTCCTGTTATATTACTTGCAATAGTTTGGTTTATTTGAAATATGTTCGTACACTTGCCTGACAAATACACTTTGGCAGTTTTGTAGATTGATGTCAAATCCAAAACGTACTGCATTAGCAATTACTGGTACTACTAAGAGTATTACACATAATACAGCTTTAGTTTTTCTACATTTGTCACATGTGAGTAAGTGTGGCGGTATGTGATATTTCTTCCTGGGAGGACATTTTGAATGAGCGAGACAGCAAATACAATTTAGCTTCTGGAGTACTGCCACACGCCCTGTCTCTAGACAGGTTGAATTGCCTCGCAAACACTGAGGTGATGACTTGTTAGCTCAGTACGAGAGACACGGTCCAGAGTTCTGCACTGTGTAGTAGCATTAAAAGGGAGCTAATTTGGACAATTAAAACAGTGGCTGGGTTTGGGCTACTGTAAGCTTAAGAGATTGTATGCAAGTTTTCTTGACTAGCTCTGTACGAGAAAATGTCAATACTTATAAACATGTGTCTGTTATTACAAAGTAACAACATACTTAAAATAGCTGTGAGACATAGCAAGGAATACCATGCTACTTACCATTTTGACTTCCCTTCTGAACTTCTCCTTAGTTTCTATTTTAACAACTGTCATGATAATCTTATTTTTTCCCCTTCCAAATAGCGTTTGGCCTCTGTCCTGAAAGAAGATATAAAGCCATTGAGGCATCATTTATGTAAAAACTCCTAACACTAATTGCTGTTTTGCCATATTTTGACTGCATTTTCTCTCTATAATGCCACTACTGTCTCAGTGTGTCTGTCTGTATCGAGTGTATAGTCCCTCTAAAATGGCTCTCAGACAGTCAAGGCTATAGCGTTAGTGGTCTGAGATAACAGTCAATATGATCAGGTCTGGATTGGAATGGACAGGCTGTCTTTGTTCTCTGCCTGATGTCTTTAAGCAACCCTAAGTGATTGGACTAGTAAAGAAATGTAAATAAAAAGTTGAGCGTTGTCATTTAAATAATCTCTTGGTGAAAAGCTCTGGATAAAAGAAAATGTGAGAGGAAAAACTATTTTATGTCTCGAGGAGTTTACAGATGACCTTTAGCAAAATAGTTGCCAGTGAACAAAATATATTTCATATTATGGATAAGTGGAGCTTAGCGAAACCCACAATCAGTCAAGTCTCATTTCAGACTGTGGAAGCTTAAGTATCGTCTCATTTGAAATGCAAAATGAACAGCGCAGTTTTGTTGCAGTTTGTTTCTCATAACCCAAATGTGATGCAATGACACTGAGTTATTTTATTTATTTATTTTTCATAGTGTTGAGCTGGGACGATAAACTCGTGGACATTTTGCTGATATCGTTCATTGTGATAAGTAGCCCATACTAGAGAAATGTGAAGTTTAAAATGAAGTTTGCTAATATGAGTGATATGGACATTGTTATAAACTATTTATCGTTATGGTGTCGATTCAGTCAATTTATCCTGATATGGATTTTGTCCATATCTCCCAGCTTACAGTATCCTCAGAGGTAAGACTAGACTGAAGGTAGAAGAAAATCTCTCCCCAACACACACACACACACACACCCCTCCCCTCATGAACTGAGCTTATTCAAGTTCTCAGAGCAAGCTTGAAATGATTACATTGTACATGTCACAGAGATGATTACATCTGTCTTCTCCAGCCAAGTCCCCAAGTCCCTTGGCATCACTGCTAGATAGGACCAACAAGGCAGGATGTAGGCTGTTGTGCGCATTCAACCAGATCTCAAAGAAGTGAATTTTGTTCAGTGAAAATGACGAGGATATGAATGTCTCCTCCTATGGACCCAAATTTCACATCATAGATCTGTTATTGATCATAGTGTGCCAATGCGGCTGATACTGCTATCTCAACTACAAAACAATGTTTTCTCTAACACAGAGGGAGTGGAGAGGACTTCACAAAGGCGTACAATCACTCAGCCTTGACCATGACCTGAATGGGACTCAAGTGGCAAGCCACTTGTTGGAAAATCTAAGACACATTGGTTTGATCCAGAACACTATACTGAGGCCATGTCAAGCTGGGACCAAAAGGTAGAGTATAATGTATAGTATAACAGTCAGTAAGCAGCATGAAACCCAATCACAATGAGATGGGAAATGAAGTCTATATTTTAGTAGTTCTCGTTCACCAAAGAGGGCTCAGTTGAAGCACTGATGACGGCGTGGGACTGTGCACAATAGTCCAAACGCTCAGTCTACACGTTTATAATCCTTGCTTGCAGTACAATTTTGGAAACCTTTGGAAGTTTACTTTCATATCCTTGAGAAATGTTTTTAATAAAACAAAAGGTTACATTACTACACATCTTCATAGCGTTAGGGTAAGTTTTCCCACCCGCCCATATTTCCATGTTACAGTGCTTGTTTACGGAAGACAGAGGCAACCATCTGTTCTAATTGAATTGTGTTGAAATTTGTTAAAACAGTGTATAGTATGTATATTTTATATTTGTGAAATTATTTTGATGTGATATGAAAGGAAAGGGATTTATGCTTCTAGAACTGTGTCGCAATTGAGAATAGATTCACAATTAGATGGAGTATTTGGCTGTTTTGGCTGCCAGAGCCAGTTTACCTCTGAACCAGTGGAGGCTCCTCAGAGGAGGAAGGGGAGGACCATCCTCCTCAGTGAATTTCATAAATATAAAAATCTTAAAAACATATGCTTTTATAAAACTATACTAAATACTGTATATTCACATCACCAAATACAGTGCCTTGCAAAAGTATTCACCCCCTTGGCATTTTTCCTATTTTGTCGCATTACAACCAATCAGTGATTTATATGAATTTTTATTTGGATTTCATGTAACGGACATACACAAAATAGTCCAAATTGGTGAAGTGAAATGAAAAAAAAATACTTGTGTGCATATGTATTCACCCCCTTTGCTATGAAGCCCCTAAATAAGATCTGGCGCAAGCAATTACCTTCAGAAGTCAGATAATTAGTTAAGTAAAGTCCACCTGTGTGCAATCTAAGTGTCACATGATCTCAGTATATATACACCTGTTCTGAAAGGCCCCAGAGTCTGCAACACCACTAAGCAAGGGGCATCACCAAGCAAGCAGCACTATGAAGAACAAGGAGGTCTCCAAACAGGTCAGGGACAAAGTTGTGGAGAAGTACAGATCAGGGTTGGTTATAAAAAATATCTGAAACTTTGAACATCCCATGGAGCACCATTAAATCCATTATTAAAAAATGGAAAGAATATGGCACCAAAACAAGCCAGCCAAGATAGGGCCGCCCACCAAAACTCACAGACCAGGCAAGGAGGACATTAATCAGAGAGGCAACAAAGAGACCAAAGATAACCCTGAAGGAGCTGCAAAGCTCCACAGCGGAGACCGGAGTATCTGTCCATAGGACCACTTTAAGCCATACACTCCACAGAGCTGGACTTTACGGAAGAGTGGCAAGAAAAAAATAGGCAAACATGTTTGGTATTTGCCAAAAGGCATGTGGGAGACTCCCCAAACATATGGAAGAAGGAACCCTTGTCAGATGAGACTAAAATTTAGCTTTTTGGCCATCAAGGATAACGCTATGACTGGCGCAAACCCAACACCTCTCATCACCCCGAGAACAGCATCATTCTGTGGGGATGTTTTTCATCAGCAGGGACTGGGAAACTGGTCAGAATTGAAGGAATGATGGATGGCGCTAAATACAGGGAAATTCTTGAGGGAAACCTGCTTCAGTCTTCCAGAGATTTGAGACTAGGATGGAGGTTCACATTCCAGCAGGAAAATGACCCTAAGCATACTGCTAAAGCAACACTCAAGTGGTTTAAGTCTTGGAATGGCATAGTCAAAGCCCAGACCTCAATCCAATTGAGAATCTGTGGTATGACTTAAAGATTGCTGTACATCAGCGGAACCCATCCAACTTGAAGGAGCTGGAGCAGTTTTGCCTTGAAGAATGGGCAAAAATCCCAGTGGCTAGATGTGCCAAGCTTATAGAGACATACCCCAAGAGACTTGCAGCTGTAATTGCTGCTAAAGGTGGCTCTGCAAAGTATTGACTTTGGAGGGGTGAATAGTTATGCACGCTCAAGTTTTCTGTTTTTTTTGTCTTATTTCTTGTTTGTTTCTCAATAAAACGTATTTTGCATCTTCAAAGTGGTAGGCATGTTGTGTAAATCATATGATACAAACCCTCCAAAAATCAATTTTAATTCCAGGTTGTAAGACAACAAAATAGGAAAAATGCCAAGGGGGATGAATACTTTCGCAAGCCGTTGTATGTTAGCTAGCTGGCTATGACTATCCAACACACTCAAACTCTTCCAAGTCAAGGTAAGCTTTTGGTTACTGCATGATTGTAGCAGGTTTACTAATGCATTAGTTCTATTAGCTATCTTGACTCGGACATTACTTTAACTAATATGGGGACAACGATGTAGGCTGTGTGTGGTGGTTATGACATGGTTTGGCTTAGAAAAGTTTTTTCGCCTGGTCACATACAGCTGATGTGTTGTTCATTGAAGTCCACAAACGAAAGGAAAAGGTGAGAGGAGGAGAGTACATAGAGGCGAGAAAGAATACATTGTGGATGCTAGGAAATTTAACTGTGTTTATACATGATCAGGGGTGTATTCATTCCGTCGATTCTGTTGAAAATGTTTCTTAAACGGAAGCAAACGAAACGGGGATAATAAAATACCTGAATTTGTCCAATAGAAACTCTCGTTTGAAACTAGAAACTCTCGTTTGAAACTGAAACTGTTGTACTGTGCCAGGCAGTATTGAATGTGTCACTGTCTGTCCATGTGTCAGTGTCTGTCTTCTCAAATTTTCTCTCGACCTGCTGTACAGGTGACCTGTCTACAGTGTCGTGGAATATTCTAATCAAGTGAGAGAGACTGTCATTTTTTCAAACAATCATCTTTATTCAATATCAATTAATTATTGCAGTAATGATGCTGGAGCAGTGGCTTCTTCCTTGCTGAGCGGCCTTTCAGGTTATGTCTATATAGGACTCGTTTTACTGTAGATATAGATACCTTTGTATCTGTTTCCTGCAGCACCTTCACAAGGTCCTTTGCTGTTGTTCAGGGATTGATTTGCACTTTTCGCACCAAAGTACGTTCATCTCTAGGAGACAGAACGCGTCTCCTTCCTGAGCGGTATGACGGCTGCGTGGTCCCACGGTGTTTATACGTGCATGCTATTGTTTGTACAGATGAACGTGGTACCTTCAGGTGTTTGGAAATTGCTCCCAAGGATGAACCAGACTTGTGGAGGTCTACAATTTTCTTTCTGAGGTCTTGGCTGATTTCTTTAGATTTTCCCATGATGTCAAGCTAAGAGGCACTGAGTTTGAAGGTAGGTCTTGAAATACATCCACAGGTACACCTCCAATTGACTCAAATGATGTCAATTAGCCTATCAGAAGCTTCTAAATTCATGACATCATTTTCTGGAATTTTCCAAGCTGTTTAAAGGCACAGTCAACTTAGTGTATATAAACTTCTGACCCACTGGAATTGTGATACAGTGAATTCTAAGTGAAATAATCTGTCTTTAAACAATTGTTGGGAAAATTACTTGTGTCATGCACAAAGTAGATGTCCTAAGCGACTTGCCAAAACTATGGTTTGTTAACAAAAAATGTGTGGAGTGGTTGAAAAACGAGTTTTAATGACTCCAACCTAAGTGTATGTAAACTTCCGTCTGTATATATATCTCACACTAAAAATGCTTAGTCATGGTTGTTCCACCTCTTCCATGCAGATTGGGGCATCATAATCCACTCTGGGTTCATCCTGTTGTTATCTACACAGGGTTGTTGTCTTAACCCCACCCTGGCTTAGTTTCCCAGATGCAAGGAGGATTTTGATACAATGAGGGATTGTTCTACACCTAAGCTATCCCTAGTAAAACACATGATTGTCTATGTAATGCAGTCTTTAACTCATTTGTCAGCTCAAGCCATCTCTGGTGACCATACGCCCAGATTAGCTGCAGGGAACTAGATTGGAGACCATAAAAACACAGACACTAGTAGCACAGAAATGTCTTACTATTTCTTAAATATTTTATTGTTAACCATTAATATGAAATAAATCAAGTAAAAACATAATTTTTCTCTCACATTCCCCTCTCAAAAAACTCAGTTTCTTCTAGAAGAATGTGAGATTGTTAAGTATACATTTAAACTAACAAAATACATCCCTCTGGTGCCTGACATTTCATCCAACCTTCCTCTGGGTTGCTGAGCTTAATACCTTCTTTATCAAAACACAGTCAATTTGGAACATAATAAAACCCATAAAATTAACATCACACACAAGCTTCATTACAACAGATAGGACAGTCATCACGCTGGCAAAATGCACAAAGGTAAGTGTCACCATGATAAAAATGTCCACCCCTGTTTAGATCCCTTGCTACACCAGTGTCAGAGACCCCTCTCTGGGCACATTGTACACATTGCGTAGAACATGAGCTTCACATCTGGGTCCTTATGCTCAGAATTGGGGTCCTCATCATCAGAGATGTAGTCAGGAATAGGGAATAGGTCAGGGAATTCATTCAGTTTCCCAAATCATAATTAAAAACCCAATTCATTATCCAACCCATAATCTGGAATGACATTGCTCAGTGATTCACATTGGTTCTATCACACAAAATGAAAACCCTCAACTTAACACACATCAACACTTGCAGAATGTACACTCATATTAACATACAATATAATGATCCTATAATTCTAGTATTAACTTTCTCATCACAATTATAATTACAGATAAGTATCTCAATGCATGTTTAGCCTAAATTACTATAGATTTAGCAGTGTGTAGACCTCCTAAATAAACCTGATACCCCAAAATAAACAATTTCAGACAAGTCTAAATCAATTACGGGCAAAGTTGACCACCCCTTCCCCAGCACTCAATCTTCTGACATTTCTTCATTTTTCTTCTTCAGATAGCTTCACAGTTCAAAGTGTATAGCCCATGATAATGTCCCAATTTCAATGTCTCAGGAATAATCTGATTTTCCCAAACAGACTAATGTCTCACTTGAGCCCCACCACCAATGCCTATTATGTCTTGTCCATTTGCCAACCAGTATACCAGCAACATAAGGGAGGTTTTGGAATGGATCTCTCTGCATGCTCATTCCACATGGATTATTTTGCACTTCTGAAAGAAAAAGCATTAGAGAAAAGGCAGTCGATAGCATCAACTGGATGATGTACAATGGTTGCTGGCTTGGACTTAGATCTCTCGATAGTAGTGCAGGGCCGTATTGAACCCAGGGCCATATTGAACGCCATTTCTTCAGCCAGTTAGAGGGGGTTTTGAGGTCCACATACTGTTTGGTTAAATTCCCTTCCATGCGTCTAGATACCATGTGTAGTCATAATCCATAATCTCGAGAAGACTCGAGAAATCTCAAGAAAGGATCAAAACAAGAGTTTAGTTCAGCTCATTTCTGATTCAGGAAATCCTGAAATTATTATTTTTACCAATATTCTTAATACACATTTCTAAAACAAATATCAATATCACTTATATTCCCTTATCACATTGTCAACCTCATCGCAGAGTCACAGGATAATGAAATTATCCCGATCATCCAGCAGACCCAATCTGGTGACATTTATCGAAGCAAAACAGAACAAACAACGCAACAATACACTCCTTCATATATCACTCAAGTTGTGTAAACTTCAATCCAAAAATGGCTTAGTTTCCCAGATGCAAGGATGATTTTGAGACAATGAGGGATTGTTCTACTCCTAAGCTATCCCTAGTAAAACACATTATTGTCTATTTAATGCAGTCTTTAACTCATTTGTCAGCTCAAGCCATCTCTGGTGACCATACGCCCAGATTAGTTGTAGGGAACTAGAGTGGAGACCATAAAAACACAGACACCAGTAGGACTGAAATCTCCTACTATTAGTTAAATATTACTTGTTAACCATTAATATAAAACAAATCAGGTAAATAAGTCATTTTTCTCTCACAGCAGTCAGTAAAAGCTGTCCTCACGGTATCAAGGACAGACAGGGGCTGGAGAGACTGGACAACATGCTGCTGAGGCTGCAGACAGGGCTGAGGGACAATCACACCCTCACCCTTACAGCCTAATTGAGCCTAGGTGAACTTCAATGTACTGGATGACTATTCTAGAAATGTTTGGCTTTGTTACAGGAAAGATAGAAAGGAGGATATGACGTGGTTTGTTTGTGTTGCACCAGTATGCAAGGGAAAGCAGTCAGGGTTGGGTAGGTTACTTTCTAAATGTGATCTGTTACAGTTACTAGTTACCCAAACTCAGTAACGTAATCTGATAACATTCTGTTACCTTTAGACTACTTTCCCTTAAGGTATTAGAAGGAGACCAAAATGTCTGTAACCAATTGAACAACATCTATTGCAGGATAAATCAATGACAAAGTTTACATAGCTGGCCATATATGGATGTTAAGTTTTACTTTACTTTAAACCCATCGGTTGAGAAGAAGACATTTATAAGTTATATTCTTCAAGAATCAATGGATATATATACAGTTGAAGTCAGAAGTTCACATACACTTAGGTTGGAGTCATTAAAACTCATTTTTTAACCACTCCACAAATTTCTTGTTAACAAACTATAGTTTTGGCAAGTTGGTTAGGACATATACAGTACAATTCAAAGGTAAGTGATTTATTTTATCGCTATATTTGATTTTGTAACGCCTGCGCTGGTTTGAATAATATGTTGTTGTGGGGCGCTGTCCTCAGATAATCGAATGTTCTGCTTTTGCCGTAAAGCCTATTGTAAATCCAACAACGTGGTTCGATTACCAAGATTCTAAGCTTTTGAATGGTGTACAACACTTGTATTTTTATGAATGTTTAATTAATATGACTCTTTTTGTAATTTGAATTTGGGGCTCTGCATTTCACCGGATGTTGTCGTAGGTGGACCGCTAGCGGTCCGGTGATCCCATACAGGACAAGAAACTCCCTCATCATAAACGGCACTGACCGCCACTGCTCTGAACATAACATACACTCCCCTCTGTATTTACTTGGACAGTGAACCTAAACGTATTAATTTGACTCTATACTCCAGCAAATGTCTCATCTGAGGTGACAGTACAGAATGTAACCTATTATTTCAGGGTATTTTCATACATATCTGTTTCACCATTTAGAAATGAAAGCACTTTGTTTATCTAGTCCCCTCATTTGAAGGAGTCATGGGTGTTTGGACAAATTCACTTACAGTGTATTAAAGTAGTCAAAAGTGGTACCCTTCCCCAAATATGTGCCTCGACACATTCCTGTATCGGAGCTCTATGGACAATTCGTTTGACCTCATGGCTTGGTTTTTGCTCTGATATGAACTGTCAACTGTGGGACCATATATAAACAGGTGTGTGCCTTTCCAATTTATGTCCATTCAATTGAATTTAACACAGGTGTACTCCAGTCAAGTTTGAGAAACATTTCAAGGATGATCAATGGAAACAGGATGCACCTGAGCTCAATTTTGAGTCTCATAGCAAAGGGTCTGAATACTTATGTAAATAAGGTGTTTCTGTTTCTCATTTTTTATAAATTTGTAGAAATGTAAAAAAAAAAGTAGTTTTCACTTTGGCATTATGGGGTATTGTGTGTAGATTGATGAGGAAACATTTTTATTTAATACATTTTAGAATAAGGCTGTAACGTAACAAAATCTGTAAAAAGTCAAGATGTCTGAATACTTTACAAGTGCACTGTATGCCTTTGTAACTTTCCCACTCATGTATATTCAAGATTCATTCATGATTATCCGAAAACACCCTCAAATAAAAGGTCACATTCTGTACTGTCGCCTCATATAAAACCTTTGATCTCTGGAGTATTAATTAAAAGTTTTCGTTTCACTGTCCAAATAAATATGGAGGGGAGTGCATAAGATCCTTATCCATTGAAAAGTCTAAGCTGTTTTTCTGGACACATATGTGACTCGTTTCAGGAAACTAGGCATTTGTCACACGTCACTACTTCACAGGAGTGCCATTTGAACATTAACTTTTTTTTTAATCAAAATGTGGCATAAATGCCTTCTGGAACATGTGAACTTTCTGTAAATCTGTAAATATGAATTAAAAAAATTAATTACGAGCCTAGTTTGTTTAGCCACGAAAAAAGTGAGCAACCTTCCGCTAGCCATGATTGGCTGATATAATCAGTGGGCTGGACATGCCGAGAGATGAGTTCAGATTGGTCTGCAATGTAGTACGCTTCTGTCTATAATATGAGCTGGTCAGTATGTGTAGGTAATTCTTTCTAGGTAATCCTTTCTAACACGGCTAAAATATCACTTAGTAGAACTGCATAACTGTTGCACTCCACATTCTGGGGGACCGAGTTTTGAAATCAGCGGAATTAGAGTATGATAGCTAATGAGATGGAGAAAATATTACACGTTTGTAATTTTGCAAGAAAGTTGTTTTCATTTCAAGTTAAAGTGTACTGTTAGCTAGTTGGCTAACGTTTGCTGGCTGGCTTGCTAGCTAACGTTACATGTATGATCTGTGTAGTAATGTTATTTGTATCTCAGAGCCATTTGCATTGCTAGTTATATCCTAATGTTACCTAGCTAAAATTGAACCTGGTTGGTTAGCTACCTGCAGATTCATGCAGGGTAGTAACGTTATGAGTTGGGATTATGGTTCATTGTTGTCTATGTAATGAGTTGGGATTATGGTTCATCTAAACAAAGACTCCACTATGCAAGTAACCATTACAATAGAATGTTCATGATGTCACTGCAACAACACCTGCTGTATATGGCTGGTGTCAGTAAACGTTGGCAAAAAAGCGTAATTAAATTGTTGCCAGCAGCACAGTTACAATCACCAACCCTCTGGATAACATGAAAACAGCCTAACCAGCTCTGCTATGGAGAGTAAAATGGTCAGAGTTATCTCATTTGTGTCTGGAAGGAGCTAGCAAGCTAGCTAACGTTAGCCAGTTAGCTTGGGTGCTTGACTGCTGTTGTTAGGTCAGAACGCTTGAATCAACTTTACTCCTCGACCAGAGCGTCCAGTGTGCGCTCTGAATGCTCCGAGAGTGAAACACTGAATTTACGAATGGACAATCTGACAACACTCTGAATTTACAGAAAACACTCTGGCACTCCAGATTATATTTACGAACACACCCGTAGTATAAACCAGCCTTTAGTCTTAAAATCTTTGGTTGTTTAGTACATGGCCACACATGTGAATCCTAAAGAGATGGGTGGGGCTAACGCTTAAGATGGTGTGAACGATGCTGAATGGTTGTAGACAAAGAAGAGCTCTCCAGTAGGTGTACCAAAACATTCAAAGACATTTTCTCCAAAGTGAGGTTACAAGTTTATCAACTTTAAAATGTTGTTACATAAGACTGAATCGAGGCAGTCGGTCACATATTTAACCCTTTATTTTTGTTGCCAAAAAACAACCTCCAAACTTCGATTTGTTTGTATGTCCAGTGACACTTGTGGGGGTCGTAGAGCAAAAATCGAATTATTTATGCCTATACATTACATATATCATAAGGCCTTTCTTTGAGGGCCTAGCTATACCCTAACAAAGTGGTGTGAGGAATCTCCTGGTTTACAGGTCACATTAGGCCTGCAAGTCACATTATGCTGGCTTGCAAAGTGATGTTTAATTCACATTGGAATCCAGCCAGAGTTAGGATATCCAACAAGTGGAATTGTTAATCACCCGCAACCTGCATTCAGAATGACTGCCAAGGTAGGAAGATTGAATGAATACTGAGACTACCTCAATCATCTGAACTGGAACAACCATTTCAGTACGGGTGCAATAAATCTAATTACTAACAGACTGGATTAGTTTAGAAAAAAGTATGATATTCATCTTGGTTTAGCATAACATTAATCAACCAATCAATATAACATGCAAAAACATCTTACATTACAAGGTTTCCCAAACTCGGTCCTGGGGGACCCCAAGGGGTGCACGTTCTGGTTTTTGCACTTGCACTACACAGCTGATTGAAATAATCAACTAATCATCAAGCTTTGATTATTTGAATCCTTTGTGTAGTGCTAGGGCAACAAACTAAACGTGCACCCCTTGGAGTTCCCAGAACTGAGTTTGGGAAACACTGGACTAGAGTAAAACAAACATTTCTGAAAATCTCCCTGCAATAGAGCATCCTGGGAAATATTATAATTTATATGGTTCTATGTAGAACCCTTCTTGCCTTCCAAAGAATCTTCTTGCCTGACAAAGAATCATCAAAGGATGTTAAAGGTTCTAGTTGATCCAACCAGTTGAAAGTGTCCGTTTGTACTTAACTTCAGGCTAGGGTCCTTTTTTCTCAATTTCCGCCTGACTGACGTGCCCAAAGTAAACTGCCTGTTGCTCAGGCCCTGAAGCAAGGATATGCATATAATTGGTACCATTGGAAAGAAAACACTTTGAAGTTTGTAGAAATGTTAAAATAATGTAGTAGACTATAACAAAATAGATATGGTAGAATAAAATCCAAAGAAAATCCAACCGAAAATAAAACAAATTGAGAGCCCATGCTCTTACAATGGAAAGTATAGGGAAATAATTACATCTAGGTGTTAGACCTCTATGTTCAAGGTTTCAGGCTTGTTTCTTCCTAAATCAGTAAGAAAAATTTGTTTTAGTACAGGGACACACTATTGGAAATTCGTGTAAGCACGCACCATGAAGACAAGACGCACCTGCTACAATCGGTTTCCTATTAAACATACTTCTTTCCATATGAAATATTATAGTTTGATTACATTTTAGGGTATCTGAGGAGTCAATAGAAACGTATTTTGACTTGTTTAAGTTTAGGGGTTGATTTTTGGATTCCTTTCTCTGCATGTTGAACGAGTGGATTACCCAAATCGATGGCACCAACTAAACTGACTTTTTGGGATATAAAGAAGGATTTTATCTAACAAAATGACACTACGTGTTATAGCTGGGACCCTTTGGATGACAAATCAGAGGAAGATTTTCTAAAAGTAAATGAATATTTAATCGCTATTTGTGAATATATGAAACCTGTGCCGGTGGAAAAATATTTTGATGTGGAGCGCCGAAACATTTGCATGGCATGCTTTCGCTGTAATGGCTACTGTAAATCGGACAATGCTGTTAGATTAACAAGAATTTCAACTTTCAACCAATATAAGACACTTGTATGTACATAAATGTTTAATATCCATAATTTTCACGATTATTTATTTTAATTGCGCACCCTCCAGCTTCACTGGTAGTTGTCCTGCTAGAGGGACGCCTAGCCAGAAGAAGTTTTAAAGAATATGATGGCAGATCATTTGTCGTCTGAGACATTATTACTGATGATAGGATGCCTTAAAATTTATCTTGGAAAGTCTGCACATTCTAGTTATCAGATTCACATTGTGCAATTTAAATGTTTAAATATTAAGCTATTTGTGAAAAGATGAAATGTAATTTTTGTTTTTAAAGTAAAGTAAGTAAAATATGCTCAATCAGTGGCCATGCCCACGTGAATAGGCATTGGTTGAAAATTATGAATCAACCCCTTTTCTACATTTCTATAAAAGCCCCCGTGACCCAAAGAAGTGATACATCCTAGACATCGAGTTATCAGCGGCAGCTGTAAACTGTCACAGCTGTAAACTGTGATTGTCTCCAACCCCTCCAGGTGTCGCTTTTTTCCCCCAGTGTATTTATCCCTGTGTTTCCTGTGTCTCTCTGCCAGTTAGACTTGTATGTTTAGTCAAGTCAACCAGTGTGTTTTTCCCGTACTCCTTTTGCTATTCTCCTTTTTCTAGTCCTCCTGCTTTTGACCCTTGCCTGTTTCTGGACTCTGTACCCGCCTGCCTGACCATTCTGCCTGCCTTGACCACGAGCCTGACTGCCACTCTGTACCTCCTGAACTCTGGTTTTGACCTTTTGCCTGTCCACGACCATTCACTTGCCTACCCCTTTGGATTATTAAACATTGTAAGACTCCAACCATCTGGGTCTCACCTTGTGCCTTGATAGTACAAACTGGCCATGACAGACCCGGCAGACTTGGACCAGCTCTGCCACGCTGTCTCCTTGCAGCGAGCCACCATTAGGAGACATGAGGAGTTGGTACAGGGCCTTTTGGAAGGGCTCAGGTCCTTGACGGAACGCCACAGCCATGGCTTAAAGGCTTTTATGGAGCAAATCAGGGAGTTAGCTCAGAGGCTGCCTGCCACCTCTGAAAACCCCCAATCACCCAGTAATCACCCAGTTTTTCCCTTATCTGTGGTGAGTATGTACAGCCTATCCCGACTCCCAGAGAACCCCACTTACCTCCTACGGAGCGATATTCGGGGAATCCTGGCACCTGCCTGGGTTTTCTTTCTCAGTGCTCGCTTATTTTTGAGCTACAGCCATCTTCGTTTCCTTCAGACAGATCGAATAGCGTATAATATTACGCTAATGTCGGGGAGGGCGCTCTCCTGGTCTACGGCAGTTTGAGAGCAACAATCTGCCATTTGTGGTCATCTGGAGGAATTCATGGCAGAAGTGAGAAAGGTATTTGAGTCTCCGGTTTCCGGAAGAAAGGCGGACAGAAAACTGCTTGACTTATGTCAAAACTCCCGTAGTGTGCCTGGAATCCGGAGTCTCTTTTCAATACTTTTTTGCAAAGATTATCTGAGGAGGTAAAGGATGAGCTCGCTGCTTGGGAATTGCCTATGGATCTCGACTCCCTTATCGCCCTTGCCATTAAAATTGATGGACGCCTAAGGGAACGTAAGAGTGAGAGGAGATCTGGTCCAGGGCACACTCGTGCACCCGCTATGGCGCGTTCACCTCCAAGGGAATCTTGAAGTTTCCGAAGGCAGCTCTTCAGAGAGGATTCGAAGCCACCCGAGCCCTCACGGGAATCTACGACGGGTGAGTTGGATACTCCTGAGCCTATGCAATTGGCAAGAGCTAGGTTATCAGTTGGGGAACACTCACGAAGGATGAATAATAACTGTTGTCTGTACTGTAGAGGGGCAGGACATTTTATAGCTACCTGCCCTGTTAGGAAACCCTTGTCTCTAGTGAGTACCAGTACTGTCAAATCAAATCAATTGTATTTATAAAGCCCTTCTTACATCAGCTGATGTCACTAAGTGCTGTACAGAAACCCAGCCTAAAACCCCAAACAGCAAGCAATGCAGGTGTAGAAGCACGGTGGAAAATCTCCCTAGAAAGGCCGGAACCTACGAAGAAACCTAGAGAGGAACCAGGCTATGAGGAGCTTCTTCTGGCTGTGCCGGATGGAGATTATAACAGAAAATGGCCAAGATTTCAAAATGTATTATTTGACCAGCAGGGTCAAATAATAATAATCACAGTGGTTGTCGAGGTCAGCACCTCAGGAGTAAATGTCAGTTGGCTTTTCATAGCCGATCATTCAGAGTATCTCTACCACTCCTGCTGTCTCTAGAGAGTTGAAAACAGCAGGTATGGGACAGGTAGCACGTCTGGTGAACAGGTCAGGGTTCCATAGCCGCAGGCAGAACAGTTGAAACTGGAGCAGCAGCATGGCCAGGTGGACTGGGGTGAGTCAGACTGGGAGTTCCCTAATTCCCATCACCCTCACACCCCTTTTTGCTCTTGTGCTGTGGGGAGACCAATCTAAGTCTCTCCGAGTGCTCATTGACTCTTGGGCTGATGTAAATCTCAGCCTCTCTCTGTGCCCATGGATGCTAGGGCACTGGACGGCCAGTCACCCGTAGTACTGTGCCCGTTCAATTACGGGTTTCTGGTAACCACAGTGAGACAATACAGTTCCTCCTCATTGCATCTCCCCTTGTTTCGGTTGTTTTGGGATATTCCTGGCTTCAAAAGCACAATCCGATGATTCCTGGGTTGGAGCCCATTTTGCCATTCCCACTGCCTTCAAGCAGCACAGCCTTCCTCAAGTCGTCTTCCTCTGGATGTTAGCAAGACTGTGGATGTCACTGCTATCCCCACAGAATACCATGACCTTCTGGAAGTGTTCAGTAAGACACGTGCTACTTCCCTTCCCCCACACCATCCTTATGATTGTGCCATTGATCTTCTCCCAGGCACCACACCACCTCGGGGTCAATTTATATTCTCTGTCTGGACCAAAGCTATGGAGGAGTACATAGAGGAGTCTCTGGCCACTGGGGCCGCCCGTCTGTATCTCCTGCCGGCGCAGGGTTTTTCTTTGTGGAGAAGAAGGACAAGACCCTGCGTCCGTGCATTGACTAGCGGGGACTTAATGACATTACTGTCAAGAATCATTACCCCGTACCTCTCCTCTCCTCGGCATTTGAACCTCTCCAGGGGGGCACCATATTTTCCATGTTGGACCTTCGAAAGGCCTACCTCCTGGTTTGGATACGCGAGGGGGATGAGTGGAAGACAGCCTTCAACACAGCCAGTGGACATTATGAGTACCAGGTCATGCCATTTGGACTCACCAACGCCCCCGCTGTTTTCCAGGCTTTGATCAATGATGTGCTTCGGGACATGCTAAACCGGTTTGTGTTAGTGTATTTTGACGACATCCTGTTTATTTCCCGATCTGCACAAGAACATGTTCTTCATGTCCGACAGGTCCTTCAGGGCCTCCTGGAGAACCAACTGTTCGTGAAAGCCGAGAAGTGTGAGTTCCACCGCTCTACAATCACCTTTCTGGGATATGTCTTAAATGAGGGCAATGTTCAGCTGGATCCTGGAAAGGTGAAAGCAGTGGTGGATTGGCCTCAACCAACATCCAGGGTGCAGTTGCAACGGCTTCTTGGGTTTGCAAACTTCTACCGCAATTTCATTCGGGACTACAGCCCCCTGGTGGGCCCCCTCTCGGCACTCACCTCTTCCAAGGTATCGTTCAAATGGTCTTTTGTGGACCTAAAGCATTGGTTCACAACAGCACCCATCCTCATCCATCCGGACCCCTCGCGTCAATTTGTGGTGGAAGTGGATGCTTTGGATGTTGGAGTGGGGGCCATCCTGTCCCAGTGATCTGCCCAGGACCAGAAGCTTCATCCATGTGCCTTTCTGTCCCATCGTCTCAATCCTGCTGAAAGGAACTACGATGTTATCAACTCAGAGTAAATATATTTCTTGCATTTTCCTATTCCGACTGGGCTGTTATTTAGAATGCATAAGATTCTGTATTTATGATGGCATAGCTTCATAAGGTCCGATAGAGACCCAATCCATTTGGTCCTCAGTCTTCCCGGGCTTTCATTCAAACCCAACCCCCTTTCTTTGTGTAACCAGCCAACATATCGGTTTCGTCCGCTAGGGACGTTTTCTTTTATGACATAATTAGTAATCAATGTATGATCCATCCTGTGTATATGCAATTCTGTGTGATTATTTAGTAAATAAATAATTCATCAAATTTTGTATTGCTGATTCAACTTGTTAGCCAGGGTTCCTGAAGATAACCAAGAATGTTACGACGTTCAGATGAGACTGAATAAGGTGATGATTAATAATTGACTGCTATTAATATAAAATATTACCAGCTTTAAGAGTTTATCCGGAAGACAACAGCTCTGTAAACATTCTTCCGTGGTGCCCCGACATCCTAATTAATTACATTTACATGATTAGTTTAATCAGGTAATATTAATTACAGAAAATTGATTTTATTAAATAGCATGTCATATCATTTAATTCATAGTAAAGACACAACACCCCTTTGATTTACAAATAACCCTTGTCTTCCAAAAAGGGTTCTTCTGATCAAAACGGTTCTTGGTAGAACCCTATCCCTCCACAAAGAACGCTTTTGGAACCCTTTTTTCTAAGAGTGTATAGGGAGCGTTGGGGCGCTAGCGCCCCAGTCACGACAATACCCGGAAAAATGTAAGGCGCCAAATTCAAATTCCAAAAGTAGAATTATAAAACATTCATCAATATACAAGTGTTGCACACTCTTCAAAAGCTTAGACTCTTGGCAATCTCACAGCGTTGTCGGATTTCAAAAAGGCTTTTGATTGTCTGAGGACAGCGCCCCGCATATTTTCTGCATTAGCATAATTTCATAACCAGCACGGGTGTCACAAAACACATAAAAAGAGCTAAAATAAATCGCTTACCTTTGATGATCTTCTGCTGAGGGCAATCCGAAGTGTCCAAGCAAGACATCCAATGTTCCTTTTGTTAGAAAAAGTCCTTTATGTCCATAAATCTCTGTTTGGTTGGCGCGTTATGTTCAGAAAATCCACCGTCCACTCGCCCATTGTACAGGGAAGAGAAAGCGTTCAAAATATACCTATCAACTTTGTCCAAACAAATCAAACATATAATGTATCCTTAGGTACAATTTTGTGTATATTAACTATAATATTTCACACAGAGAATTTCCTGAGAGATAAAAAAGTGAAATCCCAAGGCGCGTACTCACGGTCTCACGCGCAAAATACAAAAGGCACTTCCTCAAGCCATTTACATAATCTTCTTCTATTCGGTTGTTTTTCAAGGAAAACTCATCAAACCTTGTCTAAAGACTGTTGACATCGAGTGGAAGCCATAGGTACTGCAACCTGGGTCCTGGATTACAGCAGATCCCATAGACGACCATTGAAAAATAGGGCATGTCACAACAACAAAAAAATTATGGACAGAAATTCTTCGGGTTTTCGCCTGCCATATCAGTTCTGTTATACTCACAGACATTATTTTAACAGTTTTAGAAACTTCAGAGAATTTTCTATTATATGCATATCCTAGTTTCTGGGCCTGAGTGGCAGGCATTTTACTTTGAGCACGCCAGACTTTCCAAAACTCCCACCACTGCTGCCGCTCCCTAATAGGTTAACTTCTTAGGGAGCGGTTCCCGAGGTGACTGTTTTGGAGAGTCTGGCGTGCCCAAAGTAAAATGCCTCCCACTTAGGCCCAGAAAATAGGATATGCACATAATTTGTACTATTGGATAGGAAACACCCCATTGCTCCCTAAGTAGTTAAACAAATCTACTTTGAAAGAAAAGTATACTCATCACACACAGTTGTGGGCTTAAAAAACAACAACACCTGTACCATATCAGATATAGAGCAGAAATGTATTGAATTTTGAGTTTGCATCCCAATATTACAATTTACATACATCACAGAAGAATGAAAAACTGTTTGACAAATAAACACCAGATTTTCAGCATTTAATTTTTGTATTATTAGTTAGGAAAAATTGTAATAACATTCCACCCATGATACCACTAGGTCATTTGACTGCAGGAAAAGGCTATATGTCCAATGCACCTCTTTTTTATCTCAGTATTGAATACTTTCTGGGTAACAATTAAAGGGATACTTTAGGATTTTGGCAATGAAGCCCTTTATCTACATCCCCAGAGTTAGATGAACACATGGATATAATTGTTATGTCTCTGCATTCAGTTTGAAGAAAGCTGAAGGAAATTTTGCTAAGCGATGCTAACTATCATTAGCGCAATGACTAGAAGTCTATTGTAATATCTAGCATGCTATTTGTTACCATAGACTTCCAGTCATTTAACTTTCAGTTATTGCGCTAACTCTAGTTAGCATTTGAGCTAACGCTAGTTAGCAACTGCCTTCAAACTGCACGTGGAGACAAAAAAAAGGTATCTACGAGTTCATCTGGCTCTGGAGAAGATTTGCCAATATCCCGAGGTATCCCTTTGTGTACCTTACTGTGATTGTTTTAAATTGCAAAGAGACATTTCTTAACTTCTTTGGGAGCAGCGCACGAGGTGACCATTTTGGAGAGCCTGGCGTGCCCAAAGTAAAATGCCTCCCATTCAGGCCCAGAAAATAGGATATGCACATATTTAGTACCATTGGATAGGAATTACTGAATTTTCTAAAAGTGTTAACATTTTGTCTGTGAGTGTAACAGAACGGATATGGCAGGCAAAAACCCGAGGAAGTTCTGTCCTGGAAAAAGTGGTTTTGACACATTGCCTCATTTAGAACCCCTCCCTTATGAAAATGCCCATATAAGGGCATATGAATGCAGTACCTATTGCTTCCTCTGGATGTCAACAGTCTCGAGAAAGTGTTCTGATTCTTTTTAGATGCTTTTAGAGCATAGAAGAAGACGAATAAGGAAGTGGCCACACAGATGTCAATAGAAGTAAACGCGCGTTCACGGCTGGCGCGCTCTTTGGTTTTTTCCTTTCTTATTGCCCAGTTTATATTCCGGTTGAAATATTATACTATTTATACATAAAAGTGTTCCTAAGGATACATTTAAAATTATGTTTGATTGTTCTTGGACAAGTTTATAGGTATAAGTTGAACGAGTTCTCTTCACGTTTCAATGGAGGAGTCGACGCTATATTTTCTCATTATAACGCGCCAACCAAACAGAGATTTATGGATATAATACATTACTTTTTCTAACAAAAGAACCATGGATTGTCTTCGTTGGACACTTGGGAAGCCCTCAGCAGAAGTTCTTCAAAAGGTAATTGATTTGTTTTTGCTGTGAAATGTGTTATGTGTGAACCCTGAAGGCTTATGAATTTATGGTAATGGGAAAAATATGTTAGGTGCTACCCTCAAACAATCAAATGTGGTGCTTTCGCCGTAAAACCTTTTTGAAATCTGACAACGCTGTGATATTGCCAAGAAGCAGAGCTTTTGATGACTATGAAACGCTAGCGCCCCACCACTCCGTAAGAAGTTAATTAAGAAAGAATTTAGCTAGTACTGTCTGGGAGTGGTCTGAGCAGTGAGGGAAAACTGAAAACTACAGTAGCTGTTATTGGCTGTCAGGCTCAAACAAATATACATGCAAAACGCGTAAAATACAAATAAACATGCCATACGCAAAACAGGCGAGGCATAATAAAATACACCAACCGGGAAAAAACGGCTTCACAATCAACAATCACACACAAGGACATGGGGGAAACAGAGGATTAAATACACAACAGACAATGATGGGGAACGCAAACCAGGTGTGTGAAAAACAAGACAAGACAAATGGAAAATTAGAAGACCGGTGATTAGAAAGCAGGTGATGTCGACCGCCGAATGCCGCCCGAACGAGGAGGGGAACCGACTTCAGTCGAAGTCGTGACAGTACCCCCCCCCCCTTGACGCGCGGCTCCAGCAGAGGGCCGATACCGGCCTCGAGGCCGACCCGGAGGACGAGGCGCAGGCCGATCCGGCCGGCGACGGTGGTACTCCCGCAGGAGTTCAGGGTCAAATACCCAGCACCTCTCCTCCGGACCATACCCCTCCCACTCCACGAGGTACTGAAGGCCCCTCGCCCGACGCCTCGAATCCAGGATGGAATGGAGGGAGTACGCCGGGCCCCCCTCGATGTCCAGAGGGGGCGGAGGAACCTCCAGCACCTCAGACTCCTGGAGCGGACCAATCACCACCGGCCTGAGAAGAGACACATGGAACAAGGGGTTAATATGGTAATCGGGGGGAAGCTGTAACCTGTAACAAACCTCGTTCACTCTCCTCAGGACTTTAAATGGACCCACAAACCGTGGACCCAGCTTCCGGCAGGGCAGGCGGAGGGGCAGGTTTCGGGTTCGAGAGCCAGACCCTGCCTCACTGCGGTGACGGTCCGCGCTGGTCTTTTGGCGCAGCGCGGCCTGCTGGAGGTGACCATGGGCAGCTACCCAGGTCTCCTCCGCGCGCCTGAACCAATTGTCTACCACAGGAGCCTCGGTCTGACTCTGATGCCACGGTGCCAGAACCGGCTGGTACCCTAAAACACACTGAAAAGGTGAAAGGTTAGTGAAGGAGTGGCGGAGCGAGTTCTGTGCCATCTCTGCCCAGGGCACGAACGCCGCCCACTCCCCCGGCCCGTCCTGGCAATAGGACCGCAGAAACCTGCCCACATCCTGGTTCACTCTCTCCACCTGCCCATTACTCTCGGGGTGGAAACCCGAGGTAAGGCTGATCGAGACCCCCAGACGTTCCATAAACGCCCTCCAGTCTCTCGAAGTGAACTGGGAACCCCGATCAGACACTATATCCTCAGGCACCCCGTAGTGCCGGAAGACATGAGTAAGCAGGGCCTCCGCAGTTTGTAGGGCCATAGGAAGACCGGTCATAGGGATGAGATGACAGGACTTAGAGAAATGATCCACAACAACCAGGATCGTGGTGTTACCCTGTGAGGGAGGAACATCCGTAAGAAAATCCACCGACAGGTGTGACCAAGGCCGTTGTGGAACGGGTAAGGGATGTAGCGTACCTCTGGGCAGGTGTCTAGGAGCCTTACACTGAGCGCACACCGAGCAGGAGGAAACATAAACCCTCACATCCCGAGCCAGGGTGGGCCACCAGTACTTCCCTGTCAGACAGCGCACTGTCCGCCCGATCCCTGGAACACCAGAGGAGAGTGATGTGTGGGCCCAATAGATCAATCGGTCACGGACAACAGACGGAACGTTCTGACGCCCGACGGGACACTGAGGTGGAGTGGGCTCTGTATGCAATGCCTGTTCTATGTCCGTGTCCAGCTCCCACACGACCGGCGCTACCAGGCAGGAAAACGGGATAATGGGAGTCTGATCCATGGGCCGCTCCTCTGTGTCATACATTCGGGACAGTGCGTCTGCCTTTACATTCCGGGAACCTGGTCTGTAAGACAGGGTAAACACAAAACGGGTAAAGAACATGGCCACCCTTGCCTGACGAGGATTCAGTCTCCTAGCTGCCCGGATGTACTCCAGATTGTGGTGGTCAGTCCAGATGAGGAAAGGGTGTTTAGCCCCCTCAAGCCAATGTCTCCACGCCTTCAAAGCTTTAACCACAGCCAACAACTCCCGGTCCCCCACATCATATTTCCACTCCGCCGGGCTGAGCTTCTTCGAGAAGAAAGCACAGGGGCGGAGCTTCAGTGGCATGCCCGAGCACTGAGAGAGAACGGCTCCGATCCCAGCCTCGGACACGTCCACCTTCACTATGAATGCCAAAGAGGGATCTGGATGGGCCAGCACGGGAGCCGAGGTAAACAGAGCTCTTAGTTGCCCAAAAGCCCTGGCCGCCTCAACCGACCACTGCAGACGTACAGGACCCCCCTTCAGCAGTGAGGTAATGGGAGCAGCCACCTGGCCAAAACCCCAGATAAATCTCTGGTAGTAATTGGCAAACCCTAAAAATCGCTGCACCTCCTTTACCGTGGTGGGAGTCGGCCAATTACGCACGGCTGCAATGCGATCACTCTCCATCTCCACCGCTGATGTGGAAATGCGATACCCTAGGAAGGAGATGGCCTGCTAAAAGAACAGGCATTTCTCAGCCTTGACGTACAGGTCATGCTCCAACAGTCGTCCAAGTACCTTGCGCACCAAGGCCACATGCTCGGCGCGTGTAGCGGAGTATATCAGAATGTCGTTGATATACACCACTACACCCTGCCCGTGCAGATCCCTGAAAATCTCGTCTACAAAGGATTGGAAGACTGATGGAGCATTCATCAACCCGTAAGGCATGACGAGGTATTCATAATGACCTGAGGTGGTACTAAACGCTGTTTTCCACTCGTCTCCCTCCCAGATACGCACCAGGATCTACGCACTCCTGAGATCCAGTTTAGTGAAGAAGCGCGCCCCGTGCATTGACTCAATCGCCGTGGCGATAAGAGGTAGCGGGTAGCTGTACCTCACCGTGATTTGATTGAGACCTCTATAGTCAATGCGCGTGCGCAGACCTCCATCCTTCTTCTTCACAAAAAAGAAACTCGAGGAGGCAGGTGAAGTGGAGGGACGAATGTACCCCTGTCCCAGGGATTCGGAGACATATGTTTCCATAGCCGCCGTCTCCTCTTGCGACAGGGGATACACGTGACTCCTGGGAAGTGCAGCGTCTCCCAGGAGATTTATCACACAATCCACCCGTCGATGGGGTGGTAATTGAGTCGCCTTCCTTTTACAGAAGGCGAGAGCCAAATCGGCATATTCTGGGGGGGATGTGCACGGTGGAGACCTGGTCTGGACTTTCCACCGTGGTAGCACCAACAGAAACTTCTACAAAACTCCCCGAGCACTCTTGCAACCACCCCGTGAGAGCCCTCTGTTGCCAGGAAATGGTGGGGTTATGACGAGCCAACCAGGGAAGGCCTAGTACCACAGGAAACACAGGAGAATCAATGAGAAAGAGACTGATTCTCTCCTCGTGACCCCCCTGCGTCGTCAAGAACAGGGAGATGGTGGCCTCCTTGATTAGCCCTGACCCTAATGGTTGACTATCCAGAGCGTGAACCGGGAAAGGTCTAATCACAGGTATAATGGGGATCCCTAAACTAAGGGCTAACACTCTGTCTATAAAATTCCCAGCTGCGCCTGAATCGACTAGCGCCTTATACTGAGAATGCGGGGAAAACTCAGGGAAACAGACAGGTACAAACAGGTGAACAACAGAGGATTCTGGATGAGAGTGGTGCAAACTCACCTGGGGTGACGCCAGAGTGCCCTGCCTGCTGTCTCGATTCCCAGAAGGACCAACCCGGCACCGACTGGCAGTGTGTCCTCTGCGGCCACAGATGGTGCACGTGAAGGCCCCTCCTCCAGCCTCCATACGTGCAGCCCCTCCCAACTCCATGGGCACCGGAGCAGGAGTACTGGGAGATGGAACCGACAGAGCCCCCTCAGGATGTCCACGGGTAACCAGCAGGTTATCCAACCGGATGGACAGATCTACTAGTTGGTCAAAGTTAATGGTGGCATCCCTGCAGGCCAACTCCCGTCGGACGTCCTCGCGCAGGCTGCATCTATAATGGTCAATGAGGGCCCTGTCGTTCCATCCGGCTCCAGCGGCCAAAGTCCGGAACTCCAGCATGAACTCCTGTGCGCTCCTCATCCCCTGCCTCAAATGAAAAAGTCGTTCCCACACCGCTCTACCTTCGGGCGGATGGTCAAAGACCGTCCACACGGCGTTGGCCCACTCCAGAGCTCTCCCCGAGAGGCAGGAGACAAGGGCAGAGACTCTCTCCCTTCCTGAGGGAGCTGGGTGAATGGTAGCCAGGTATAGGTCCAGTTGAAGGAGGAACCCCTGGCACTGTGCGGCCGTCCCATCATACTCCCTGAGAAGGGAGAGACGCATCCCACTGGAGCTGGATCTGGACGGGACGGGTAGCGGTAACCCCGGTTGCGTTGGTCGAGGCGCTGGAGAGACTTCCTGTCTCTCCCAGCGGTCCATGGTCTGGACAACGCGATCCATCATGGCACCGAGATGATGTAACATAGCCGAGTGCTCCTGGACGCGTTCCTCGACTCCTCTGACCGGGGTACCTGCTCCTGCTGACTCCATGGTGGGTGTGTGATTCTGTCAGGCTCTTGTGTAGTTGGTGCATGAAGTCAGGCGCAGGAGAACAGTACTGAGTGAGCAAAAACTTTACTCAAACAAATATACATGCAAAACGCTAAACGTGTAAAATACAAATAAACATGCCATAGGCAAAACAGGTGAGGCATAATGCAATGCACCAGCCGGGAAAAAAACGGCTTCACAATAAACAATCACACACAAGGACATGGGGGAAACAGAGGGTTAAATACACAACAGATAATGATGGGGAATGCAAACCAGGTGTGTGAAAATCAAGACAAGACAAATGGAAAATTAAAAATAGATCGGTGATGATTAGAAGACCGGTGATGTCGACCGCTGAATGCCGCCCGAACGAGGAGGGGAACAGACTTCAGTCGAAGTTGTAACATTGGCAGAGAGGTTTGGAACTCTCTTTCTTATTGGTCTATTAATTTGCCCCTAAAACCCCATCCCATCAAAACAGGCTGAAATTTCAGCCAGTCTTTTGAAACAGCTCTTAAATTAAAAGGACATTATCATAATTTTCACGATTTCACAGTATTATTCCAACCTCATAGTGTGGAAATATACAGGGGGGAAGTAGATTTCATTTGGAGGAGCAAATTATTGTCCAAAAACAAACAAAAGTGGCACTGATCCAATGATAAAGCCAGTCAATATGCACACTCACTCGGTATGTAGCCGCCACTGGTGACAATAAAATAGGCTACTATTTGCTTAAATAAGTTAAGAGTTGTGATAACTAAAATACAGATTGGAGTCTTTTCACTGTCATCTCTTTACAGCAATAGCCATTTGCTTCCCAAACAGTTTTTCCGCGATTGTATTTTAAATATTGCGATGTGCCTGGCTGGGTCTCTCTGCTTTTCACTGACACTCGCAACTCAACAATCATCTATTTGGTATTTGCAGTGCGCGCTTGCCAAATTGCAACTGTAGGCTATGCGATTTAAAACAATCCACAGCTTTTTTTTAGAAGCTATTTATCCTCTGTGGTCAAATCATGCTTTTTGGTGTAGTAGCCTATTTTGAAGGATTGTATTTATTTATGTAAAGACAGCAGTAAGCTAATTAGGCTATATAATTTGGACAATTTATGGACACGACATGCCTTATGGACACGCCGCCTATGCCTTTTACCGTGGCATGAACACAACCAGTCAAAATGTTTTCATTTGATTGTCAAACAATCACTTAACAAAGGCGCTCCTGTAGGCTACCCGTGCACATTCGTTCACTCACAGAATAATTTCAGCATCCAAACCCCTACAGTGCACTGTGCACCCGCAATTTGATGAATGGAAAGAGACAGCTGTTACAAAACACCTATATGTATTGTAATGACATTGTGCAATTCTCATTAGGCCTACACTTGTAGCCTGAATTGATGCATCCAATGTTGTTCACGCGCGCCTCTGTCTCGGCCACTCATCTCAGCCTTGACAAAATGTAAGCATTCTCCTCAAACCACAGCGCAATTTGGAGCGTATACCACCCGGTGTCCAGTAAATTCAAATTCCAGTAAATTTTCAAATTGTTCATGCAGCTGACATGCACTATAGTTTTTGGGCATGTTGTGTTAATTGTGAAAGGCTCACGTTTTACCGGTACGGCCTACCCCCACTATTTATTTTGCCCGGACGCTGTACCGGACTGTACTGCCTTACTTCACCCCTGAAAATATATATAAAGCACAGGAAAATCATGTTTTTGACTGCACTGGGCCAACAATACATTCTTCGCCTGTTTTTCGTTGAGCAACCAAGCCTTTGTCCTCCAATTACAAGAAATGTTAAATTCAGTCCAAAAATCCATCAAGAAATGTAAAATGTTTTAACAAAATAACTTAGCAGCAAGAAAATACATATTTATCTTACCAGTTGAGTTGTTAGTCTGTGAAATGGTAAATAATGGATGAAGGATGACGTTTAATTACATTTTATCAGAATGTTAAACTTTGTGCCATCAAAGCTTCAGTCTTTCATTTAGTTCATGGGGAAAACATTTCCTCAGCATTTAAGTCTGATTCTCAAAGGACACTCAAAAGCCTTTCTGTTAACGAGAAGAAAAAAAACTCTAATTTCAGGATTTGCATATTTTGAAGTGTGCATGTTCTCCTCTATTTTAATTTACCTTTATTTGACTTGGCAAGTCAGTTAAGAACACATTCTTATGTACAATGACAGCCTAGGAACAGTGGGTTAACTGCCTTGTTCAGGGGTAGAACAACAGATTTTTACCTTGTCAGCTCAGGGATTTGATCTAGCAACCTTTCGGTTACTGTGCCACTAGGCTACCTGCCACCACCCTAAAATAATAGTGAAATGAATTTCACAGTTTGAAAAACACATTGTCCTAAACAATGCTAAGGTTTCAACTAAAATAGCACCTCTCGTCTGTGATTCAATTTCTGTTCCTTAAAAGAGCTTAGGGATGAAGACTTGCTTTAATTGAAAGTATTATGAGTAAAGCCTATCAAAACTCAAATGTGACTGTACTGTTTATGTGAATTGGATGAGTGGATCAGTTGATGTTAGTTGTACATACTGCATTTGTAACTATTTGGGGAGTGTCTGCTGTTGGTCTGACACCCAAACTCAGGATTGCGGCATTAATAACCATAGCTTCATCTTCTAGAATTCCAAAGAGGCATGTCGTGTTCCTTACACCGTTAAGTCTCTCTCAGGCTAGACCAGATTATGCAGAAAGCATGTGAATCAATAAAAAACAAGATGTACTCTCAAATCCTCTCCTTTCCAGGCCAAACTCTACTCCTGTCATTATGAGGATGCCCAACTGTCACTGTCATGGGCAACAAGTAGCATCCAGTAAGTAGTTGGTACATATGCACATGTGGCTCAACCTCAAATGATTTCCTCATGTTTAATGATTACATTATCCATCTTACCACCTTCTTACCACACATCCACTTTTAATGGCTAGTAAAATACACTATGTGTTCTATTTAATGAATTGAACTGCTTGGGCATCAGTCCTGTAGTTCCCGAGTTACTACTTCCTTCCATTTTTAATTAAGGATTTCTGCAGATTAATTGAGGGTGAATCCTTCGCTCCCTCTGGCTGACTTCAATCATTTTTACAGGAAGATCAAATCTACGGATCTTACAAACCTAAGGGGTTTGACGGTGTGGTTCTACCCATTAATAAAAAGCTAATCATTCCAAGGATCAGATTTGTACAGTTAGTTATACCTTTGATATGTTTAATTCATAAAAATATAAAATGTACATTATCATAAGAGAAAGCAGAAACCCTAGGATTCATCCTTAAAACATAGGCTTCCCACACCTGAGAAGAGCCTTAAAGACGATTTATGTTCAACCTGACATCTGCAGTGGCCGTACAGCATTTACTTCTTGCACTTCGGGGAGCTGTCATACGCATCTAATAAATTGGTCTTCACCGCACCACTCGTAGTGATTCAAGGCTAATCTCTATAGCCTTCCAGCTAATTACAAGCAACTGTCTAAATGAAAAGACAAGACCTTACCTCTCTTCTGTTGTAACTTGATTTGGCCTCCACAAGCCTCCGGAGGGTCTACAATTTCATCACACCCTCCATACAGAGCCTCCAAACAGCATTTCCGGATCACGCATAAATCGGCTTTTATGATGTGCTGTAATGTGGTTCAAAGAACCAAGAATGAGGGCTGACGTTAAAAAGACAAGTCAGTCATATCAACCTCAGAGATCAGGAGGGTCAATAATGACTCCACCTGAGAGGACGGAAAAACGCCAGCTCGGAAATGGCCCTGGGTTATCTCTCAGATGGAGAAAAAGTGTCCACTTGAACTCTGCGTTGCATGTGTCCAGAAAGATCCATCTCTGAAAGCACAAGAGGAAGAAAGGAGGAGGGAGGTACAAAAAAACTAGTGAACTAACAAACTGGCTGATGGAGATTCATTCTGACGTTAATTCCATCTCTTGAGAGGCAAGCACTTATTTTGGGGGGCTTTTGCTCCCTCTCTTCTCTCTCTCCCATCCAGTCAAGCGAGAGACATTATCTCTTCTCACTTACCTCTGACATTTTCACATTTAGATTCTGTCACAGACTCCCTGTGCAGCACATCGACAGGGCTGCAGTGGAACGGGTCGAGAGCTTCAAGTTCCTGGGTGTCCACATCACTAAGGAATTATCATGGTCCACACACACCAACATAGTCTTGAAGAAGGCATGACAACACCTTTTCCCTCTGAAAAGGTGTTGAGGGCCCATACCAAAGATTTGGTATGGACCCTCAGATCCTCAAAAAGTTAAACAGTCGCATAACTGGCTGCATCACCGCCTGGTATGGGAATTGCTTGGCATCCGACCACAAGGAGCTGTGGTGAGTACGGCCCAGTGGTGGTAAGGAGGGTTGTGAGTATGGCCCAGTACATCACTGGGGCCGGTCTCCCTGCCATCCAGGACCTCGATACCAGGCGGTGTCAGAGGAAGGTCAAAAAAATGGTCAAAGACTCTAGCCACCTAAGTCATAGACTGTTCTCTCTGCTACTGCACGGCAAGCGAACAGGACCCCTAACAGCTTCTACCCCCAAGCCAAATATCTACCCGGACTATCTGCATTGACCCTTTTTACACTAACTCTTTTGACTCATCACATACGCTGATGCTACTGTTTATTATGTATCCTGTTGCCTAGTAACTTTATCCCTATGTACATATCTACCTCACATCGACTCAGCACTGGTACCCCGTGTATAGCCAAGTTATCGTGAACATTGTGTATTTATTTTCCTTGTGTTATAATGTTTCTATTATTCCAAAAATGTTCTCTCTGCATTGTTGGGAAGGGCCCATAAGTAAACATTTCACTGTTAGTCTACACCTGTTGTTTATGAAGCATGTGACAAATACAATTTGATATGATTTGATTTAGTTGTAGAGGCAACCTGTGATTCTTAGTCTCTTAATACACTAACTGACAGAAGCATAATAAGGGTGTGCTGCCTGGTGGTCAGAACAGTAAGGGTGTGCTGCCTGGCAGTCAGAACAGTAAGGGTGTGCTGCCTGGCGGTCAGAACAGTAAGGGTGTGCTGCCTGGCGGTCAGAACAGTAAGGGTGTGCTGCCTGGTGGTCAGAACAGTAAGGGTGTGCTGCCTGGTGGTCAGAACAGCAAGGGTGTGCTGCCTGGCAGTCAGAACAGTAAGGGTGTGCTGCCTGGCGGTCTGAAAAACTGTTGTAGGAGGAGAGCATTCTGTCAGCTGTACTGCTGCTCTCTTGTGGTTGTAGCTTGCTATCTCGACAACAGACATGACATGATATTAAAGGACTGGGAGGGGAGGGTTGACAGGTGAGTGTTGCATCAATATCAAACCTCTCCCCTCCCCCTTTCCCCCATGCTAGCTCTTTGCGGTGCAGTGCAGCTGTGTGTGAACATTTGTCAGCCTGTGTTGCTTTCAAAGCCTCCACAGTTGGTCCCCCTGGCAGTTCTAGAACTCTCGTTTTAGGTGTGTCTGTTTCAAGTTCCAAGTTTTTAATGTCACATGCTCAACTACAGTGAAATGCCTTTCATGCAAGTTCTAACCTCTGTTTGTGTGTGTGGAGGTGTGGGTGTGGGTGTGGGTGTGTGTGTCTGTCTCTCTCTGTCTGTCTGTGTGGAAAAAAGCAGAGTGGATGAATGGGAAAGATCAAAGTTCCTGCCAGAGTTGGCACAGGGGAAAAAAGAGCAGGTTAGTTACCAGGACTCAGGATTTATGTCTATCATCATAAGCCCTTACAGCCTTTGTTCTACGAGTTGAGTAAACAGGCAGGCTTTACTAACCTCGGCAACATGCTATACAAGCACAAGATCCTTTTAAACACCGATCTCCTTTGTTAATGATTTTGAGCATTTCTGAATGAATAGAATTCGTTTTCATAATCAATAATTCACATCAATAGCATATAAATCACATAATTGTGACATCGATCAGATAACAAGCAGATAAGGTAAGCTTGTAAAGTTTTGTGATCTAACTTTTCCCAGAGACTGAAATACTGCTGTAAATGTGTTTTGGGTTCTCTTTGTTCTGTTCCAGCTCTGGTCATTTTCTCATTAGAGCTGCTAGTTTCCCTTTTCTTTTCTTTTGGCAGTTTTCATCTATGAGGGTGGTGCTTAAAGATTCAGCACCAGTTCCAGCTTTACAGAGTGCTACTAGCCAGCCTTCTCTCTCTCGCTTCCTCGCTCTCGCTTTCTTTCTTTCTCTCTTTCTTTCTTTCTCTCTTTCTTTCTCTTTCTCTCTTTCTTTCTTTCTTTCTCGCTTTCTCTCTTTCTTTCTTTCTTTCTCGCTTTCTCTCTTTCTTTCTTTCTTGCTTTCATTCTTGCTTTCTCTCTCTCTCTCTTTCTCTCTTTCTTTCTTTTTCTTTTTTTTCTTTCTCTTTCTCTCTCTTTCTTTCTTTATTTTTCTCTCTCTCTCTTTCTTTCTTTCTTTTTCTCTTTCTCTTTCTTTATTTTTCTCTCTCTCTCTTTCTTTCTTTTCTCTCTTTCTTTCTCTCTCTTTTTCTCTCACTCTCTTTCTTTTTCTCTCTCTTTCTCTTTAATCCTGACTTTCTCGCTCTCTTTTTCTCTCTTTTTCTCTCTTTTTCTCCCTTTTTCTCCTTTCTCCCCTCTCCTTTCTTCCGTTTTTTACTGACTATAAAAGCACAGCGGCCTCCTGTCCAGACCTGCTGGTTGGTGGGGACGAATTGTCAGAAAGACAACTGAAAACCACACACACAGACACACACAGTCCAGTGCCAGTCTGCAGTTAGTGGAGGTATACGAATGCCAAAGCACTCAAAGCGTCTTCAATTAGAAGAGGATAGAAGATTAATAAAAAAAAAAAGAGGAGACGACTGCAACAAAGAGAAGAGCATCACAGGGGAGAGAACTGAAAATAAGAGAGGGGCATCACAGGGGAGAGAACTTAAACAAAGAGAGGAGCATCACAGGGGAGAGAACTGAAACAGAGAGAGGAGCATCACAGGGGAGAGAACTGAAACAGAACAAGGAGCATCACAGGGGAGAGAACTGACACAGAAATAGGAACATCACAGGGGAGAGAACTGAAACAAAGAGAGGGGCATCACATGGGGAGAGAACTGAAACAAAGAGAGGAGCATCACAGGGGAGAGAACTGAAACAGAAAGAGGAGCATCACAGAGAAATGAACTGAAACAGCTAGAGGAGCATCACAGGGGAGAGAACTGAAACAGAGAGAGGAGCATCACAGGGGAGAGAACTGAAACAGAAAGAGGAGCATCACAGAGAATAGAACTGAAAAAGCTAGAGGAGCATCACAGAAGTTGCTCCTCAGAAACAAACCCTCTAAATGTAAAATAAAATACCTTCCTTGAGGCAGTGAGTCCTCAGCATAAAATAACAGAACCCCGCTTCCATTTGGAGTAAAACAGCTTACCCCCAAGAGGTGCCTGCACAAACGACACACACATCAATTCATCCCACCTAAGCTCAAGGAGGGAGGGAATCAAACCTCACCTCGGCCGCCGACTGTGGTTGGTGGATAGGACAGAAAATAAAAACTGAAAACAGGTCAGTCTGGCTAACTAAATGATGCTGTTTGGATTATTGGGGACTACTAGTTCAGTGAAGCAGAAAATGGGAAATATGCTTCTGAGGGCACACCAGTTTACTGTGAGTAGGAACTGCAAGCTCCTTTGAGACACAACAGCTAACCTCAGCAGAAACAGACTGGGGATTCAGAGTCGTGCGGTGCTAAGGGGCTAATTGTAGCTAATTAGAATTCATCTGAACAATAAATACATTTTAAAATCTCGATATGGAATCTTTGGAGTGTTCTTTAGACATTAGAGGGGTATGAAGCGTGGGCAGGCTCTACTGAATATTCAAACTTAAAAAAAAAAATAATGTGGTGTGAAGCATATTGAATCATCTGCAGGGTGTTTATCCATGATAAGAGTGTGTGAAGCATGGGTAGACTCTATCGAATCTTCTGTAGGTTATTTAACAATGAGAATGTTGTGAAGCATGGGTAGACTCCATCGAATCTTCTGTAGGTTATTTAACAATGAGAATGGTGTGAAGCATGGACAGGAGAATTCACACATAAAAACTATAAAGCCTAGCTTTTTCTCAAGTTCTAAAGTACCTCCATGGTAATAGGAAATATGTATTAGTGTATTTAATTCCATTTTAATAACCAATGGCTGCAAATATTTCTAGCTATTTATTTATACCTGACATGATAGTCTAAGCCAGCTAAAGTATGTTACATTCACAGTCAGCATTGCATTGTGTTCAATGTTTTTCAGTTGCATTTGATGTTAGACGCACACAGAGAGAACAAAGGCTGTTTTGTAATGACTTAGTTCTGATGCACCTCAGGAAGCCTATTAGCCACATTACCACCACTGCTACAAAATGTGGTATTTATCTGAGTGTGTAAATGAGGCACATCATCTCTCACATTTGCCAACACATACGACCCTGCATCCCACTGCTGGCTTGCCTCTGAAGCACGCACGCATGCACACACACAATGGGTTTTGTTTACCAAAGACAACGAACATGCTGCAGGCATCAGGTACAGAGGCATTCAAGCAAGGAGATAATGGGTTTAAGTCAAGAGGAGCTGTTCTTTCCATTCACTCATGACTGGGGTGAGAGTAGATAGACGATGATGATGAACGAGGGTAGATTGATGGAAAGAGACATATTGGAGAAAGGTTGCGTTAGGAGCTAGGAGGTTGCGTTAGGAGCTAGGAAGATGCGTTAGGAGCTAGGAGGTTGAGTTAGGAGCTAGGAGGTTGCGTTAGGAGCTAGGAGGTTGCATTAGGAGCTAGGAGGTTGCGTTAGGAGCTAGGATTAAAAGTATTTAAAGCATTTATGTTGTTTTGGAGATTATAAGTAAGGTTTTCTTCAGTAGGGTTTCTTTGTGGAGAGCACTTTTCAAGGCCTAATGTTTCCAATCCACGTGCTGGATATGTTAGTTAGTATAAATCGTCCTTTATTCCACATCAATAGAATATTCATCATTATTACTGAGCCATCCAGTTGCAGACTGATGTGGGTTTGAGAAATAATTTGCTGGAGACAGTACACGCAGGTGGCATCAGTGGATGATTGTTAAAAAAAGACATCTGGCCCATGACAACTGGTAGCAACATCAACTGTAGCAGTGACAACCCAAAAACACTGTGTTGCTGTATACAGTAGGAAGTAGGGAGGTAAAACATCTAAGTTTATATATTTAACCAATTGTGAGCCGCCCTTTGGGAGTACAGGGGAACCATTTATCTCATAACACCAACAAAGCCTGATAAGCACACTCACACTGGCAGTAAATCATACCCTGAGGCGGCACGCGCACGCGCACACGCACACGCACACACACATACCCTATATCCCAAAGCACTAACCTAGGATCAGTTTTAGTTGGGTGGCATGGGGAAGGGGGCTGGCGTGCAGGTGACATGATCCTAGGACCAGTAGTGCTAGGACCAGTAGTGCTAGGACCAGTAGTGCTAGGACCAGTAGTGCTAGGACCAGTACTGCTAGGACCAGTAGTGCTAGGACCAGTACTGCTAGGACCAGTAGTGCTAGGACCAGTACTGCTAGGACCAGTAGTGCTAGGACCAGTAGTGCTTGGGGCATATGCTCTTTAATGAGACACAGTTGGAGAGGAGGAGCGGGTGGGTAGTTATGAAAGTTTCCTTAGTGCATGGTCCCTCTGAGTGTATTTGTGTGTGTGTGTGTGTGTGTATTATCCTGCCATAGCATAACATATCAGAACATCATCCTGTCATACATAACATATCAGAACATCATCCTGTCATAACATTACATATCAGAACATTATCCTGCCATAATTTAACATATCAGAACATTATCCTGCCATAACATAACATATCAGAACATCATCCTGTCATAACATAACATATCAGAACATCATCCCGCCATAATATGACATATCAGAACATTATCCTGCCATAACATAACATATCAGAAAATCATCCTGCCATAATATGACATATCAGAACATTATCCTGCCATAACATAACATAGAGGATTAAAAAGTATTGCATCAGGTCTGAAAACTAACTGAAACTAAACTGAATTTCAAATACAGTGAGGGAAAAAAATATTTGATCCCGTGCTGATTTTGTACGTTTGCCCACTGACAAAGAAATGATCAGTCTATAATTTTAATGGTAGGTTTATTTGAACAGTGAGAGACAGAATAACAACAACAAAAATCAAGAAAAACACGTGAAAAATGTTATAAATTGATTTGCATTTTAATGAGGGAAATAAGTATTTGACCCCTCTGCAAAACATGACTTAGTACTTGGTGGCAAAACCCTTGTTGGCAATCACAGAGGTCAGATGTTTCTTGTAGTTGGCCACCAGGTTAGCACACATCTCAGGAGGGATTTTGTCCCACTCCTCTTTGCAGATCTTTTTCAAGTCATTAAGGTTTCGAGGCTGATGTTTGGCAACTCGGTCCTTCAGCTCCCTCCACAGATTTTCTATGGGATTAAGGCTTCTTCTTGAGCCACTCCTTTGTTGCCTTGGCCGTGTGTTTTGGGTCATTGTCATGCTGGAATACCCATCCACAACCCATTTTCAATGCCCTGGTTGAGGGAAGGAGGTTCTCACCCAAGATTTGACGGTACATGGCCCGTCCATCGTCCCTTTGATGCGGTGAAGTTGTCCTGTCCCCTTAGCAGAAAAACACCCCCAAAGCATAATGTTTCCACCTCCATGTTTGACGGTGGGCATGGTGTTCTTGGGGTCATAGGCAGGATTCCTCCTCCTCCAAACACGGCGAGTTGAGTTGATGCCAAAGAGCTCCATTTTGGTCTCATCTGACAACAACACTTTCACCCAGTTGTCCTCTGAATCATTCAGATGTTCATTGGCAAACTTCAGACGGGCATGTATATGTGCTTTCTTGAGCAGGGGGACCTTGCGGGCGCTGCAGGATTTCAGTCCTTCACGGCATAGTGTGTTACCAATTGTTTTCTTGGTGACTATGGTCCCAGCTGCCTTGAGATCATTGACAAGATCCTCCGGTGTAGTTCTGGGCTGATTCCTCACCGTTCTCATGATCATTGCAACTCCACGAGGTGAGATCTTGCATGGAGCCCCAGGCCGAGGGAGATTGACAGTTCTTTTGTGTTTCTTCCATTTGCGAATAATCGCACCAACTGTTGTCACCTTCTCACCAAGCTGCTTGGCGATGGTCTTGTAGCCCATTCCAGCCTTGTGTAGGTCTACAATCTTGTCCCTGACATCCTTGGAGAGCTCTTTGGTCTTGGCCATGGTGGAGAGTTTGGAATCTGATTGATTGATTGCTTCTGTGGACAGGTGTCTTTTATACAGGTAACAAGCTGAGATTAGG
>QNTS01000053.1:1232614-1259000 GCA_003317085.1 Hucho hucho | reverse complement strand
GAGCAGGGAGAGGGAGAGAGGGAGCAGGGAGCAGGGAGAAGGAGAGATAGAGAAGGGAGAGGGAGAGAGGGAACAGGGAGAGGGAGAGAGGGAGCAGGGAGCATGAGAGATAGAGCAGGGAGAGGGAGAGAGGGAGCAGGGAGAGGGAGAGAGGGAGCAGGGAGAAGGAGAGAGGGAGCAGGGAGAAGGAGAGATAGAGCAGGGAGAAGGAGAGAGGGCGCAGGGAGAGGTGTAGGAAGAAGAGAGAGCACGAGGCAGAGGATGGAGAGAGTGAGATTGGGAGTTGAGAGAGAGAAAGGGAGGATAATAAAGGGATCTATTTCATTGGTAATGTGTGGTAAACAGTCAGTCAATCCCAGATTGCACCCTGCTGGGACTCTGACAAACACACGCACTCATGCATGAAGACTATTAAAAGCAGGATCAATCAATAAGTCTCTCAATGTTAACTCTCCTAAAATTCAGCCCTAATGGAGTGTCACTCTTCCAGACACACTAAGCAACCATCTCATTCCTCATCAGTGTTTAAAATGCCAATATACCTCAAATCATTGACCTCAGACCCACCACTTAGACAAACAATAAACAAACACATCAGAGTGCTATCTTTGAGTGTCCTCTGAAAATCTTGTGATTGTGTAACTGTTAAATGAACGTTTGTATAACATTGTATAATGTTTGTATACCTCTCCTCAGGGACCCCCAGCCATTCCAAGTATTTTAACTATTCCAGAGATAAGACACCTGATTCATCTTGCAAACTAATTATCAAGCCTTTGATTCCATGATCAGGTGAGCTAGTTATGTAAAAATGTGAAATGTCTGGGGGTCCTCGAGGAGAGGCTTGAGAACCACTGGTATAATAAATACATGTAATAGTACTATATACTTTCATCAATGTATTGTAGATTCTTTAAAGTGTCAAAATTACTCATATCAAAATTATTTACATCATAAATATTTAACATAAGAAGCCTATGAATTGAGAAATACGGAGTCAAATTCAGCCAAATTCTAATAAACAACTACAGTATCTATTGGGAAAACATATGTGGGTTGTAGCCAAAGCCAGAATGAGATCTGCTCCTAGCAGGGACATACATAATTGTAAATTATTTTCTGTAGAATAGACCTCTGCCTTAGGCCTGCAGAGACAGAGATCAACATGTGCTTGATCTTGTTCACTGAAAACTCCCCGAGGGCGCCACGTTGACCCAAAACCTCCATCCTGGGCCATCTTCTTCCTAAAGAACATCACTCTTCAACCAGTTCTTAGACTTACATTTTTACAGGATAAAAGTTACAAGACGGTTTGATTCTTCTCACTCCTAAAGGACATCTCTCTTCAGCCTCGACCTGAGTTATCTTTGGTTTTTACAGGATAAAAGTTACAAGACAGTTTGATTCTTCTCACTCCTAAAGGACATCTCTCTTCAGCCTCGACCTGAGTTATCTTTGGTTTTTACAGGATAAAAGTTACAAGACGGTTTGATTCTTCTCACTCCTAAAGGACATCTCTCTTCAGCCTCGACCTGAGTTATCTTTGGTTTTTACAGGATAAAAGTGATGAGATGGTTTGGTTCGAGCTGCTCAGTTCTATAAGTAGGCTGGTTCCATTTAAGTTATTTTCTCTGCTGGAAAAAAATAAGTACTGCAGCACCCAAGTGACACACAGGCATGTTTTATAGGTATGTATATATTTCATGGGGGAAAATGTAGGGAAAATGGCCCAGCACAGCTTTGAGAAAACAGTCGCTTTTAAAGAAGGGATTTCGTGGCTAATTGAGGTAAGACAGTAATTCTGCTCATAGATTATGCATGTATGATCTACATATTGACACATCTAGCCCAAAGCGGGAGGTTCAAAAAATATCTACTAGTCGCCAAATTACCGGAGGATGTATTTAAGGAATTCGGGGTAATTGTTTTTTCTTCAGTTTTTCAATTAAAAGTTTATATTTTAGTCCATAGAATATGCCTGTCTTATATTCTACAATCTCAGCATCAATAGGATGTCAAGAAACATACTAGTATCCTCGCTATGGCTTCAAGAAGCACTGTATGCACAATTAATTTTGAGAAACAGCTGCCAAAGGGATCAGTGGATTCTTCAGTAGGGATACATTTACATGTCAGTCATTTAGCGGACGTTCCTTTCCAGAGAGACTTACAGTAGTGAGTGCATACATTTTCATACTGGTCTCCCATGGGAACTGAACTTATAACCCTGACATTGCAAGCGCCATGCTCTACCAACTGATCCACACGTCCTTCTCCACTGGGAGCTCTGTGATAGCTCTGTGATAGCAGTGGGTCATGGATTGAAAGCCTTAAGCTAAACAAAAAGTATCTACCAAGTCAAGTGTAGATTGCCTTCCCATGACCCTCTGCACATTCTATCTCTCTCACACAAATACATACTCAATCACACACTACCCACAAACCCCACAGTAAGTAGCCTTGCATGAGCTTTGCTTTCTGCGAGCCAGAATGACTCATAGGAGCAGGAGACTTTCTCCCGTAGAATGAAGCAACTTGTAGAAGTATACCCCCCTGACAATACACTAGTCTATTGCAGGGCCTTACCCCCAAGCTGTCTCTTTAATGCTGAGTGCCTAGCAGAGATGCATTGGGTCCCATTTTCAAGTCTTTGGTATGATTCGGCAGGGGATCGGACTCCAAACCTTCCAATCTCAGGATGGTCAGTCTTACCACAAGGCCACTGAGTCCATAGTGCATAGCAGGAAACAGACATTATGCATAAGGAATACAAAACCCTCAGGTGATGGAACTGATCAGTTTGTTTTCAGACCTCATTTAGAAAGTGTTTGCTCAGCACCCAGGCCCATAGCTGATCAGGGTATGACAGAGCAGCCATTTTGAATGCAGGTGCTCTCACTCATATCAGCTATGGGCCTGGGTGCTGAGCAAACACTTTCTAAATTGAAGCTGAGAAAAGCCCTATGGTTTTGGACATAAAAAATGCACCAGCCAGGTCAATGCACTATATCACCCAAAACACAGCACTGTGCTGCTTCAATTGACCCTTCCTAAAGCTTTGATTGTTTATCAATTTATGATTTAAAGGTTTTTATACAGAAAATACATAGATTGTATTTCTTGGATGTTTTATGTTCCCCCTGCCGACTTCCCTATCCTATGATGAAAACAGTAAAATCAACCAATCAACCAACTGAGAGTAAACATTGAATATCTTCTCATCCCTAAAATTCCCCCTTTTCATCTACTTCTACACCAAAGCCCACATGTTGCAACAGACACGTTTTAAGACATCAAGACTCCAAGCTGACCATTGGGAATCGTTCAGTCGGGTAATAGTGCCTTCCGGGTGATGGGTGAACATCACAGACAGCAGGCTAATACAGGCCAAGTCATGTGGAATAATGGAGCCGTCCCTGTTTGATGTTAGTCCTCCTCAGTGGTCCTGATGGGGGACAAGAAGATGTGTTAGACATCACAACCTATCATTGGCCGCTGACCCAGAGCTCCTATTACCATTCTCTCTCAGGTTTGTCACTCTGATTCAGTGTTGCTTTGCAGACGTACAGAGTACAGATGTAGGATCTTAATTTGAGCCAGTTTGCTACAGCATGAAAATAGTAAATTATTATGTGGATTATAATTAATCGAAAACAGAAAGGAAATGCTGCACACTGCTGCTCATGCTCCCAGGTGATATTTATTTACAACAACGTTTCGACCCTTAGGTCTTCATCAGGCATCCATATCCCAGGTGGGGGTGGAAGGTGCTATATATAGGGGCAGTACTCAGTGACATCACTTCCTGAAACAGGAGGTAAACAAATTATAACATTGTTTTACAATATTAATATTCAATGTATCACAATATATGACCATACACAGGGAATGTGATTATAATTCATCAACATTTTTGTAGGGGTTGATCCTTTTTTGAAAGAGAATATCAAGTCTGAAATTTCTAAGGGATAATTACAAACTTCAGAAGCCTTCTTAAACCTCAACTATAAATCAAATCAAATCAAATGTATTTATGAAGCCCTTCTTATATCAGCTGATGTCACAAAGTGCTGTACAGAAACCCAGCCTAAAACCCCAAACAGCAAGCAATGCAGGTGTAGAAGCATTGGAGGAAAGTTCTCCTGCAACAGGGTGAGCAAATATAGATCTTACATATGTAGGCTTTGAACTTCAGAAAGCACTGCTTGCCCTCTGGAGGGGGTGTCTTGCCCCTCTATTTCAGACTCACTACCCCTTACCCTGATACTATAATTGCCCTGATACTATAATTAATGTGTGCCGAGTACTCTGGTGCAAAAATGGCCCTTGTGCATCAACCAGTTTGGTGCTACAGTACATATTGCTAGTGGATCTATGTTCATTCATGTTTTTCGAACATCACATTTTGAAGTGTTTGAGGTTAAGTTTAGGCATTGACTTAGGTTTGGGATAGGCTTAAAACAAAAATCTCAAAAACAACTTTCTATCACAGGATTCAAACATGTAATCTTTGGCACCAGAAGTAAATGCTTACGCCCATCCACCATCCTCGTCTACAACTCCCTAGCAAAACCGAAACCTGCTTTAAGGTAACAGCGCTCTCCCGACGTCCTCAGACATGGATGGAAGTCGAGTACTGACTTGTATCACGGGTGACTTGGCTGACTGAAGATAGTTTCACACAATTGTAAGTGCTTTCAGACACAGTGAACTGCACATCACTATGTAAATCCACATTCATGCTTATTATTCTGCTTTCCAACATTAGGACGACCAGGAGGCCAAACTCTCTTCAATCAAACTGATATTTTTCATCCATCTTCCAGCCCAGCCACACATGATAAAGTGAGCCAGACCTTAGCCATTCTGTTCAAAGCCTTTTCAGATGTCACAATTCACATACAAGACCGTCCGTCAAGCTCACTAGCATTCTAGCTATTGGATTCAGGCGCAAATCCCAAGATCATTTGACATGTCAGTGCCCCCGTGATCCATGGCACTGATAGCTTTTGGCTGTTTTGAAAGGAGTTGAGATTGTTTTGAGTTGGTGGGCTGGTGTGAGGGAGGGAGAGAGGGAGGGAGGGACGGTGGCCTCAGAACTCAGTGGATTTATCCCAGCAAGCTGTGTAGTATTGATTTACATTCAAGTACCACAGGTCTCTTAACTCAGAGATCAGACCTCCGAGGCCTACAGACGTCGCATGTCTCTGTCACTGATTCCACAGAGTGATTGGATCCATAGTGGATCCTGATCCTTCTATATCGATTTGTCAAATGGTGACTGTCATATACAGTGAGGGAAAAAAGTATTTGATCCCCTGCTGATTTTGTACGTTTGCCCACTGACAAAGAAATGATCAGTCTATAATTTTAATGGTAGGTTTATTTGAACAGTGAGAGACAGAATAACAACAAAAAAATCCAGAAAAACACGTGAAAAATGTTATAAATTGATTTGCATTTTAATGAGGGAAATAAGTATTTGACCCCTCTGCAAAACACGACTTAGTACTTGGTGGTAAAACCCTTGTTGGCAATCACAGAGGTCAGATGTTTCTTGTAGTTGGCCACCAGGTTTTCACACATCTCAGGAGGGATTTTGTCCCACTCCTCTTTGCAGATCTTCTCCAAGTCATTAAGGTTTCAAGGCTGACGTTTGGCAACTCGGTCCTTCAGCTCCCTCCACAGATTTTCTATGGGATTAAGGTCTGGAGACTGGCTAGACCACTCCAGGACCTTAATGTGCTTCTTCTTGANATATGTGCTTTCTTGAGCAGGGGGACCTTGCGGGTGCTGCAGGATTTCAGTCCTTCACGGCATAGTGTGTTACCAATTGTTTTCTTGGTGACTATGGTCCCAGCTGCCTTGAGATCATTGACAAGATCCTCCCGTGTAGTTCTGGGCTGATTCCTCACCGTTCTCATGATCATTGCAAATCCACGAGGTGAGATCTTGCATGGAGCCCCAGGCCGAGGGAGATTGACAGTTATTTTGTGTTTCTTCCATTTGCGAATAATCGCACCAACTGTTGTCACCTTCTCACCAAGCTGCTTGGCGATGGTCTTGTAGCCCATTCCAGCCTTGTGTAGGTCTACAATCTTGTCCCTGACATCCTTGGAGAGCTCTTTGGTCTTGGCCATGGTGGAGAGTTTGGAATCTGATTGATTGATTGCTTCTGTGGACAGGTGTCTTTTATACAGGTAACAAACTGAGATTAGGGGCACTCCCATTAAGAGTGTGCTCCTAATCCCAGCTCGTTACCTGTATAAAAGACACCTGGGAGCCAGAAATCTTTCTGATTGAGAGGGGGTCAAATACTTATTTCCCTCATTAAAATGCAAATCAATTTATAACATTTTTCACATGCGTTTTTCTGGATTTTTTTTTTGTTATTCTGTCTCTCACTGTTCAAATAAACCTACCAAAATAATTATAGAAATTATTTCTTTGTCATTGGGCAAACTTACAAAATCAGCAGGGGATCAAATACCTTTTTCCCTCACTGTAGAGAGGTTGGTTGCATTTGTACTTATAGTGGCTCACCTTCAACATGATTACAGTGGTTGTCATTGTTTACTTTTTGTTAAAGAAATAGTATCATATACATCTACATTTGAGTCATTTAGCAAACGTTCTTAGCCAGAACGACTTACAGTAGTGAGTGCATCAGTGGCAAGTATTCATGGATGCCAAGGGAAGCCAGGCTTCCCCAAAATGTATCTCACTGGAGAAAGCATCCAAGTGAGTGAAACAGCGCCCCTCTGTCTCTGTATGTGTAGCCCATCTACAGTTGAAGTCGGAAGTTTACATACACTTAGGTTGGAGTCATTAAAACTTGTTTTTCAACCACTCCACAATTGTTTACAGAAAGATTATTTCACTTATAATTGACTGTATCACAATTCCAGTGGGTCAGAAGTTTACATACACTAAGTTGACTGTGCCTTTAAACAGCTTGGAAAATTCCAGAAAATGATTGCATGACTTTAGAAGCTTCTGATTGGCTAATTGACATAATTTGAGTCAATTGGAGGTGTACCTGTAGATGTATTTCAAGGCCTACCTTCAAACACAGTGTCTCTTTGCTTGACATCATGGGAAAATCAAAAGAAATCAGCCAAGACCTCATAAACAAAATGTAGACCTCCACAAGTTTGGTTCATCCTTGGGAGCAATTTCCAAATGCCTGAAGATACCACGTTCATCTGTACAAACAATAGTACGCAAGTATAAACAACATGGGACCACACAGCCGTCATACCGCTCAGGAAGGAGACACGTTCTGTCTCCTAGAGATGAACGTACTTTGGTGCGAAAAGTGAAAATCAATCCCAGAACAACAGCAAAGGACCTTGTGAAGATGCTGGAGGAAACAGGTACAAAAGTATCTATATCCACAGTAAAACGAGTCCTATATCGACATAACCTGAAAGGCTGCTCAGCAAGGAAGAAGCCACTGCTCCAAAACTGCCATAAAAAAGCCAGACTACGGTTTGCAACTGCACATGGGGACAAAGATCGTACTTTTGGAGAAATGTCCTCTGGTCTGATGAACAAAAATAGAACTGTTTGGCCATAATGACCATCGTTATGTTTGGAGGAAAAAGGGGGATGCTTGCAAGCTGAAGAACACCATCCCAACCATGAAGCACGGGGGTGGCAGCATCATGTTGTGGGGGTGCTTTGCAGCAGGAAGGACTGGTGCACTTCATAAAATAGATGGCATCATGAGGAAGGGAAAATTATGTGGATATATTGAAGAAACATCTCAAGACATCAGTCAGGAAGTTAAAGCTTGGTCGCAAATGGGTCTTCCAAATGGACAATGACCCCAAGCATACTTCCAAAGTTGTGGCAAAATGGCTTAAGGACAACAAAGTCAGGTTATTGGAGTGGCCATCACAAAGCACTGACCTCAATCCTATAGAAAATGTGTGGGCAGAACTGTAAAAGCGTGTGAGAGCAAGGAGGCCTACAAAGCTGACTCAGTTACACCAGCTCTGTCAGGAGGAACGTATTGTGGGAAGCTTGTGGAAGGCTACCTAAAACGTTTGACCCAAGTAAAACAATTTAAAGGAAATGCTACCAAATACTAATTGAGTGTATGTAAACTTCTGACCCACTGGGAATGTGATGAAAGAAATAGAAGCTGAAATAAATCATTCTCTCTACTATTATTCTGACATTTCACATTCTTAAAATAAAGTGGTGATCCTCACTGACCTAAGACAGGGAATTTTTACTAGGATTAAATGTCAGGAATTGTGAAATACTCAGTTTAAATCTATTTGGCTAAGGTGTATGTAAACTTCCGACTTCAACAGTATCTGATGCTGACTGGTCAAAAAGATGATGATATTGTTGCCACCCGTAGCATTGAATGCAAGGGAAGTTTTTGGCCTCAAGTAATGAAAAATTTTTACAATAATAGCCAATCAGCGTTGAGCTAAACTGAGTGAACTCAGCTGTGAATGATCCTGGCTCACCAAAAAAAAAGTGTAAAGGGAAGCCAGTTTGGATTTGGCGTCACGCCAATCACATCACATGAAAAAAATTGAATTGTTGCATTTCGTTTCATTGTTGTCTTCCCGTGGCTAGCTAGCTAGCTAAAATTGTCCCTTTCCTAAATTAGCCATGGACGGAGATAGGGATTTGGACTTGTGGTTTTACTTAATTCTCCGTACTGGCCAATGATTGTTACAGCGATTATGATCCAACCATAAATTCATAGATTGTGCCTCTGGCCAGAGAGTATGGAAGTTCAATACGTAGCTAGGCTAATGCAAACTAGCTGGCTAATCATTGTCCATGAAAGGAAGCTAGACACAGCAGGGGTTCAAACTGTAGAACCCAGTTCCTACATTTGAATAGAAAATGTTATTTTATCAAACAAAACTATGCTACATTTGATCTCTGGGACCCTCAGGATGACAAATCAGACAACGATTACTGAATGTAAGTACATTATTTACCTTCAGAAGTGAATGTATCAAACCAGTTGCCAAGATAAAAGTTTTGTTGTTGTTGTGCACTCTCCTCAAACAGTAGCATAGTATTTTTTCACTGTAATAGCTACTGTAAATTGGACAGTGCAGTTCGATCAACAAGAATTTAAGATTTCTGCCCATATCAGACATGTCCATGTCCTGGGAAATGTTCTTGTTACTTACAACGTCATGCTAATCACATTAGCCCATTAGCTCAACCATCCCGTGGGGGGGACACCGATCCCGTAGAGGTTACTAACAAACTTATTGTTAAATTAAGAGCTTACTTGGTTTTAGCCATGGAAAAAGTCAGGAACCTTCCCACTAGCCATGATTGGCTGAGAAAATGTGTTAGCTGGACATGCCGGGAGATGAGTTTGGATTGGTCTATACTGTGACCTGTTCAGAATGTGGTGACAGTCCTTTCTACCTCACTGTTTTTGAAAGATATAACGTTAGCCATCGAGAACTACAAAAGTTTTGCTACTTTTCTCAACAACATTGATGCCCTGAATTTAGCAGGCGCTATCGACAGATCAGTTGGAAAAAGTGATGCGCTACTTTCTGCACACGCCACGGTCAGTATGAACTGGAGTGACTTGACACAACACTGGCCAAACAAGATGTAGCTACAAACAAAACAGAGTTAAATGGTTCCAGTCTGCGTGAAGTGTTCATCTATGTATACGGGCAAGAGTCTAGCTACATTTTGCAGATATCAGTTACTCATTTTGTCAAAAAGTTATTTTTATGGCAAGTTAAAGCATACTGATAGTTAGCTAGCAAATGTTAGCGTTCTGGTTTGCTAGCTAACGGTACGTACGTGTTTGCACTGCTAGTTATTAGCCTAATATTAGCTAGTTAACATTAGATCTAGTTTGTTAGCTTTAGCTACTTACAGATTCATACTAAATCTATGATAATATTGGTATTGGTTCATTGTTTAGCTAGCTAGCTACATAGTTAGCTACATGTCTAAACAAAACACTTCGGCTGGATTATTACATGACCCATCAAATTAGCAGGTGTGTCTGGGGGTGATTATGGCCATCGATTGTATTTCATGAACATGTGTACATGTCTAGACAATAGTGACCCATTCACTTAGCTAGATGTGGGTGAGGGGTGGTTATAGCATTTCCTTCACATGACCCATCAATTTAGACAAGTGTGTCAGGAAAGCTTTATCTAATAACGATAAAATATTTATTAAAATATTGCTACTATGCAAGTACTATCACTGTATATTTGCATCTTCTGTATCCTGTGCATGTCACAAATAAACATTGATTTTATTTGATATAGCGTGTGTTTACCACATGGCCTCACATGTGAATCCTTAAAGAGATGGGTGGGACTAAGGCTTAAGAGGGTGTGAACGATGCTGAATGGGTGTAGACAAAGAAGAGCTCTCCAGTAGGTGCACCAAAACATTCAAGGGACATTTTCTCAAATGTGGAGTTACAAGTTTAGCAACTTTCAAAGCAGAATTACTTTCCCATTACAGTGTATGATAGACCATTTTCTAGCTCTGAGTCTTTACTTGTATCCAATGTAAAAAACAGCTATTCAAATGTTGCTGCATAATACAGAATTGAGGCGGTCGGTCACAATTATCAAAACACATAAGTATTAACATGGCTTTTCTTTTCCCTGCTTCCCCAGTGACTTTACCCACACACCACTACAGGAGTACATACATTATCATATATATTTTTTCCTCATACTGATCCCTCATAGGAATCAAACCCACAACCCTGGCATTGCAAGTGCCATGCTCTACCAACTGAGCTACACAGCAGTGGTTTAAAAGTTGGGTTGTTTTTGTATTTATCCTGGCTCAAATTCAACATGATTCTTTGGGACTGTTGTTGTCATGTTTTTCTTACTGTAAAACTAATATCTACAGATGTTGGCATTACAGTGTACCCCGCAAATTGTAATCTGGACCTCTAAACCAGTTCCTCTGCATTTTTGTATTCTTACCTTCTAATTATGCAACAGTCTGACCACATCTCCTTCTCCTTCATTGGTAAATGGTGCTATCTGAGAAAATAATAAGCAAGGCCTCTGCCCCTCAATATGTCTATGACCCTCGAGCTGAAGCCATCTATATTTTAATTTCTCCTGTCCAATAAAAATGTCAGATGCTGTAAAGTCGGGCAACATCTCGCACTCCATCACCGATGACATCGTCCTTGATCTCTGACTCATCTATGGTGACCATGGCAACCCATCGCCTGGTAACAAATCCCCGCGACATCAAGACAGCAGAGGCTCGGCTGTGTGATCGCTAATGTTAGCACAGGAAGATTGTACCTAAGTGGCCGGAGAGCTTTACGTGCTTATGAATGCATTTTCCTTTGATGCATTTCTCTCTCAGTGGATTTTTGAAACCGTATCATTTTCATTCATTTGAATCATGCACCTTGTCTTTACTGGTTGCTGAACCTCCACAGATCAGATACAGTTCTCAAAAATAATAATATAATACTGTAAGTACTTGATATCAAATAGGGACATGGTTGTGGTCAACTACTTGTTTTTATTTATTTATCGAACTCTTATTTTACCAGGTAGGTGAACTGACAACACATTCTCATTTACAGCAACGACCTGGGGAATAGTTACAGGGGAGAGTAGGGTGAATGAAGGCGCCCGTTGGAAGCTGGGAATGATTAGGTGGCTATGATGGTATGAGGGCCAGATTGGAAATTTAGCCAGGACACCAGGGTTAACACCCCGGCTCTTACGACATGTGCCATGGGATCTTTTAGTGACCACAGAGAGTCAGGACACCCGTTTAACATCCTTTCTGAAAGACAGCACCCTACACAGGGCAATGTCCCCAATCACTGCCCTGGGGCATTGGAATATTTTTTTAGACTAGAGGAAAGAGTGCCTCGTACTGGCCCTCCAACATCACCTCCAACACCACTACTTGTCATTCAAGGCCATTCACATTAACGGTAAATTATCCAGCATTTGAATATTGACTAAAGCTACCAGCAACTCAAATTACTAGGTCTTCACTTTGTTCTAAGACAGCTAATATAACGTTCATGTTGCGATGCAGATGTCATTATTGACTGGATGTGTTACTCTTGGCAGCAAACAGCCCTGGCAGCCCTGCAGGCTGTATCCTACAGCTCAGCTCCAAACACACACACACACACACACACACACACACAAACTCCTGTCACAACCCAAAGTCTCGTTATGTCACCTGTCACATAAAGTTACTGCACTGTCAGTCGCTGTGGTGAGGAACAATAGCAGGGATCCCTGAATGGTTGTGTAGACTGCTGCCCAGCCTGGCCTCATGCATAACATTTAGTGTGGGAATCAGAATGTGTGTGTGTGTGAGTGTGTGCGTGTGTGTGCGTGCATGCAGGATCCATGCTGTGAGGTCTCATACAGTCTTTCAGAGGCCCGTCCTCTTCATCCTGTATTAGAATGATAATCCAGAAGCACACATAAAAAGGAATGCCACTGGTTCATTAGTGCTCTCACCATGCAGCATATGGCCTGGCATTCAGGAAGAAAGGGTTTTACACACGTGCACACAACACACGCACACAACACACACACAGAGACACGTTTTTGAGAATGTTCTCACTTGTACAGTACCAGTAAAAAGTTTTCTACACTGTAAAATAATAGTGAAGACATCAAAACTATGAAATAAGACAAATATAATCAAGTAGTAACCAAAAAAAGTGTTAAACAAATCAAATTATGTTTTATATTTAAGTTTCTTCAAAGTTGCCACCCTTTGCCTTAATAACAGCTTTGCACACGCTTGGCATTCTCTCAACCAGCTTCACCTGGAATGCTTTTCCAACAGTCTTGAAGGAGTTTCCACATATGCTGAGCAATTGTTGGCTGCTTTTCCTCCACTCTGCAGTCCAAATCATCCCAAACCACCTCAATTGGGTTGAGGTCGGGTGATTGTTGAGGCAAGGCACTCCATCACTCTCTTTCTTGGTCAAATAGCCCTTACGCAGCCTGGAGGTATATTGGGTTATTGTCCTCTTGAAAAACAAATGATAGTCCCACTCTACGCACACCAGATAGGATGGCGTATCGCTGCAGAATGCTGTGTTAGCCATGCTGGTTAAGTGTGCCTTGAATTCTAAACAAATAACTTAGTGTCACCAGCAAAGCACCCCCACACCATCACACCACCTCCTCCGTGCTTCATAGTGGGAACAACACATGCATAGATTATCCATTCACCTACTCTGTGTCTCACAAAGACAAGGCAGTTGGAACCAAACATCTCAAATTTAGACTCATCAGACCAAAGGACAGATTTCCACCAGTCTAATGTCCATTGCTCGTGTTTCTTGTCCCAAGCAAGTCTCTTCCTCTTATTGGTGTCCTTTAGTAGTGGTTTCTTTGCAGCAATTCAACCATGAAGGCCTGATTCACGCAGTCTCTGAACAGTTGATATTGAGATGTGTCTGTTACTTAAACTCTGTGAAGCATTTATTTGGGCTGCAATTTCTGAGGCTGGTAACTCTAATGAACTTATCCCCTGCAGCAGAGGTAACTCTGGGTCTTCCTTTCCTGTGGCGGTCCTCATGAGAGCCTGTTTCATCATAGTGCCTTATGGTTTTTGCGTCTGCACTTGAAGAACCTTTCAAAGTTGTTGAAATGTTCTGTATTGACTGACCTGCATGTCTTAAAGTAATGACGGACTGTCGTTTCTCTTTGCTAATTTGAGCTGTTCTTGCCATAATATGGACTTGGTCTTTTACCAAATAGGGCTATCTTCTGTATACCACCCCTACCTTGTCTCAACACAACTGACGCATTAAGAATGAAAGAACTTCCACAAATTAACTTTTAACAAGGCATACCTGTTAATTGAAATGCATTCCAGGTGACTACCTTGTGACGCTGGATGAGAGAATGTCAAGAGTGTGCAAAGCCGTCATCAAGGAGAAGGGTGGCTACTTTAAAGAATCTCAAATATAAAATATATTTTGATTTGTTTAACACTTTTTTGTTTACTACATGATTCCATTTGTGTTATTTCTTAGTGTTGATGTCTTCACTATCATTCTACAATGTAGAAAATAGTAAAAATAAAGAAAAACCCTGGAATGAGTAGGTGTATGCAAACTTTTGACTGGTACTGTATGTAGGTGAGAAAACATATATATTTTTTTTTAAGAAACATTTTCTGACCACCGTTGGTTCTGTTTTCTTCCGTTTGGTTCTGTTTGGTTCCTAGTGAACACACCCTAGGAAGTCAAACCAGGAAGTGGCAATGGGTGTGGCTAGAGAGTGGCCGGGCTGGAGGCCACAGCCTGTACACATCAAGTAGCCCTCCAATTGACCACATGGGAAAAACAAAGTATTTGTACTTTTAGGGATTCCTATTTAAGGAGTTCAACTTAAGAGTTGTTTATTTTCACAACATCAGTTTCTTCAGAACCACTGCAACACAGTGTATGATATTGTTGTTATAATGCCAAGTTTATCTTGATTAAAGACACACCATTACCATTGAGGTCACAGAAACCAAGCTGAGCAGTCAGATCTCTCACTATGCATTTGTGTTGTAATATCTAACTTAGCCCAGGAGGCATTGAAGTAGAGCAAGATACAAGACTGTTCTAAATTCATAAGACACGATGTGCCTGTCAATCAATCACACTCTCTGAGTACTGACTATGACTACTAAATACTGTATGGTCCTGTGTGGCTAGCAATGACAAGGTTGTGGGTTTGATTCTCATAGGGATCACATAAACATTCTGGCTGAGCGGCTGGTGGAATATATACTGTATATATACACTGAATGTAAAAGACATTAAGAACACCTGCTCTTTCCATGACATAGACTGACCAGGTGAAAGCTATGATCCCCTATTGATGACACTTGTTAAAGGATTTTTAAGCCTTGAGACAATTGAGACATGGATTGTGTATGTATGCCATTCAGAGGGTGAATGGGCAAGACAAAAGATTTAAGTGCCTTTGAACGTGGTATGGTAGTTGGTGCCAGGTGCACCGGTTTGTGTCAAGAACTGCAATGCTGCTGGATTTTTCAAGCTCAACAGTTTCCTGTGTGTGTCAAGAATGGTCCACTACCCAAAGGACATGCAGCCAACTTGACACAACTGTGGGAAGCATTGGAGTCAGAATGGGCCAACATCCATATGGAACTCTTTCCACACCGAGTCCATGCCCCGATGAATTGAGGCTGCACCTCAATATTAGGAAGGTGTTCTTAATGATTTGTACACTGTGTAGATATAGACAACTGCCTTGGAAATATCTCTGTCTGTCTCTTATAACGAGCAGTGTAACCTCATACACACAAACACACACAATGAGCAGTGTACCCTCATCCAGGTTCATTACCGCCTTGCGTTCATCAGCACTTCTCTCCTGAGCGGTGCGGGCAGGGATTTAAATCCCTGGCACATGTTTTGCCCCCGCATCGCATTGCTGACGGGCGGCTGTCTCTTATCCAAGCCATCTTCCTCCCTCCAAAGAGAACCAACCAATCACTGACTGACTGACTCTGGAGCTACTAGACAAAACGTTTCAGATAGAATGATTGAGCACCCCCATTACCACGTTTAGATAGCTAAAAACAGCAAGGTCTTGAGTTTTAGTTGAAACTCAAACATAATTCCCTTATTGGTGACTTCACCTCTGGGTGATCCTCTTTGGTAATCTGCATAGAGAGAGAGAGAGGGAGAGAGAGAGAGAGAGAGAGAGAGAGAGAGAGAGAGAGAGAGAGAGAGAGAGAGAGAGAGAGAGAGAGAGAGAGAGAGAGAGAGAGAGAGAGAGTCAGAGAGTCACATATAGAGCTCTGCTCTGGGTGTTTTAGTAGAACGGGTTAGAGTGTGGTTGAGCTCTCCTCTGGGTGTTTGGCAGAGCAGCCAGGAGTCAGTTCGTGGGCCCCTGCTGTACCCGTGTTCAACACGGGCAGCAGCACTGGCATTAACAGAATGCTCTGGCAGTTGTTCATGTGCCAGGGCCTGACCAGCTGGTGGCTAGCCAGACTAGTGGCTGTGTGCCAGGGTCAGCCTCACTAGGCCTGTCTGCCTGGACCTGTACTGGCTCTGGAGACGGAGCAACAGCCTTATGGTTGTGGGCTGATCAGCTACATGTACACACATGCACGCACACACGCACACACACACACACACACACCACACACACACACACAGCCCTGTAGTACTCCATGAGAAAATAAGTAATTTGGGCTTGATTCCATCCAAGAGGTCTCGTAATAGATAAATACTAATTAGGACGCATTTAATGGTCTCTGAAGGAACTCTTCCTCTCGTTCAAGACAAAGTCCAGTTGATCCAAACAACACAGACCAAGTTTGGCTCAAGAAATTGTTCGGAGCACAGCTCCTACATCCGAACCAAACCAAATCATGATTCCCAGCAACAGCAATTATCTTCTATTTGACGGATGAACAAACCCCTTCCCTCCAAACAGAGTAGAGAAGAGACCAATTCCAACATCTAACAAGAAGAACTAAAATGACTGTCTCCGTTGATTTCCCAGGCATATGCGTGGGTCACAGGGAAACAGAGTGAGAAGGTGAGTCCTGTTCCGACATAACACGGAGACACGGACTTCCTAATGGAGCGAAGCTACAATTAACCTGCCCTCCATCTGCTCCTGCATCTCCGGGGGACTTCCGTTTTCTGCAGTCTGGTCATGTCCTGCTCCCACCACACATCTGCTACCAACTAGCAGCTACAGTGCCTGCAAGCCCAGTCAAAAGCACTCCACTTTGTGCCAACACTTTTCATCACTCACACCTGCTATCTGCTATGTGCTCGTACCCACATTATCTCGTACCCTTGCCCATGGACTCGGTACTGGTACCCCTTGCATATAGCAAAGTTATCGTTCCTCATTGTGTATGTATTATTACTTTTGTTATTACTTGTTTAACTTTTCGATTATTTCTCTATTTTCTTTTTCTCTGCATTGTTGGGAAGGGTAGTCCTCAACTGTTGTTTATGAAGCATGTGACAAATACAAATGTATTTGAACTGATGCTATACAGTATGCTACCTGCAAGCCCAGCATAGAGATGTGCTAGAGAGCTCATCTCCTATCTTTGCAATGGCCACTTCTGTGGCAGAAAGGGAATCCTCTATTCAACTCAATGAAGCCCGGTCAATAACTCATCAATATGAGCCAGCACATCTTGTACCTGCTACTGACTACAGTATCTGGGATGCCAATCGATACCTCTCCTGTGGATCTTTCAGTGGACGAATAGGTTTCAAAAGGCACCGGTGATTAGGTGGCAATGTACGTAGCAACAAGCACCACTTAATACAGGCAACATTGCTTCTTCCAATTGACGTCAACATCTAACCTCTGCAGCAATGTTGACATCAAGACATAAGCAGCATCCTAGTGAATGATTTGACATGGTCATCTAGTTTCAATTTTCTATTGAAAGACGGATGGTGAAATCTCTAATTTCTCGGAGAGAAATAAAATAGGTCATGTTGTTTCAGATGAAGCTGAGACGTATTGTAAATTGCACACATGCACACACACACACACACACACACACACACACACACACACACACACACACACACACACACACACACACACCAGTATGGGTGGAATAACAATGGCGATACAGCCAGAGAAGCTCAGTGTAATCTCCCGCTGGCCATAGGAGTCAATGTTCCGGCTCACTCCGTCACTCACCCTGTCCAAACATGCTAATCCACAGACTTCATCCCTATTCCCACACAAATTGACCCTGCCTCTCTGCCAGTTAATGTTTCTGTCTCTCTCGCTCACTCTCTTCATCTCCCGCAGGGATGGCTAAACTTTACTTCCACCTTACACACACACACACACACACACACACACACACACACACACACACACACACACACACACACACACACACACACACACACACACACACACACACACACACACTCATGCCCACACACACATACACAAATCCCCAGAGCCCAAGGCCAATAGGGCCTAGCCCTGTGGCTGCATGTGTTATCTAACACTGCTACATCACTCTAGATCAGTGGGAACCAGCCCATTACACGTTTAAGACCTGTGGAATTCACATCAATCTTCATAAATGGCAGATGGAGAGAATATTTCAAGGTGAACATACACTATGTATACAAAAGTATGTGGACACCCATTCAAATTAGTGGATTCGGCTATTTTAGCCACACCCATTGCTGACAGGTGTACAAAATCGAGCACACAGACATGCAATCTCCATAGCAAAACATTGGCAGTAGAATGTCCTCGGTTGCAACACTCACTACCGAGTTCCAAACTGCCTCTGAAAGCAACGTAAGCACAAGAACTGTTTGTCGGAAGCTTCATGAAATGGGTTTCCATGGCCGATCAGACACACACAAACCTAAGTTCACCATGTGCAATGCCAAGCAACGGCTGGAGTGGTGTTAAGCTCGCCGCCATTGGACTATGGAGCAGTGGAAATGGAGTGATGAATCACGCTTCACCAGTTTGGTGGAGGATGAATAATGGTCTGAGGCTGTTTTCATGGTTTGGGCTAGGCTTCTTCGATCTAGTGAAGGGGAATCTTAACACTACAGCATACAATGACATTCTAGACGATTATGTGCTTCCAACTTTGTGGCAACAGTTTGGAATGCCCTTTCCTGTTTCAGCATGACAATGCCCTCGTGCACAAAGCGAGGTCAATACAGAAATGTTTTGTCGAGATCGGTGTGGAAGAACTTGACTGGCCTGCACAGAGCCCTGACGTCAACTCCATCAAACAACTTTGGGATGAATTGGAACGCTGACTGCGAGCCAGGCCTAATCGCCCAACATCCGTGCCCAAACTGACTAATGCTCTTGTGGCTGAATGAAAGCAAGTCCCCGCAGCAATGTTCCAACATCTAGTGGAAAGCCATCCCAGAAGAATGGAGGTTGTTATAGCAGCAACGGTTGGACCAACTCCATATTAATTCCCATGATTCGAGATGTACTTTTGGTCATGTAGTGTATCTTCAATTTATAAGTAAACCAGGTAAGAATGAACCAGGGGTTGGAACCGGTTCAGGGAAGAGAACCGAATACTGGAAAATAACTAAATTCTACAAGGAACAGAAACGGAACCGGGAACGAAAGTCATCCATATTGTTCCGGAACAGAATCGTTATTTTAAAAGCATGTGAACCTTATTGTATGTTCCAGGCATTTTTGCTAGTCCCACAAAAAAATGCAACAAAGCGCCTATGCAAAGCCCTCACTCTGTCACTCGGAAAGGTATTCCGGTGTCTGCTTGCAAACTGAAAATCTTTGCCAGTGTGTGTGCATGTTTAGGCTACCTGCCCCTCCCCCCTCAGAAGCATAGGCTACTGCACTGACGTTATAAGCAATTCAGAAGAGATGGAGAGATACATCTTTTACTCACTCAATTAGCTGGAGAAGAATGGATTCACTTTTTCAATGCTAGTTAAGGATACTATAGGGCTAGTTATCATGTTTCACATTGGAATTATTAAGTACAAAAATGTAAGATGTGTTTTAATTCTGGTGCTGGTCTGCACACACAAGCTTGTTAGTTAGCTAGCTAGCTCAAAGGACATTCAAAGTTCCTCCATAGAAGCAGCTCCTCCTAGGTGTAATTCTGTGGACGTATTTCAGATAATTAATATCATAAGAACATGCCCAGCGCCTCAGGCCTCTTTTTCAACCCTATTTGGCTCTCTCCCCACGCGCAAAATTTCAGTCACATCTTGCGGCATAGTCTACACTTATCTGTCGATCACACATGTAAACAACTAGCTTGCCTGCTCTATCCTCACTGATTGGTGAAGTAATTTAATGAGCTAAATGTAAAAAACAGCTGTTTACAGAGGTTTAAAAAGGAACAGAAAGGAATGATATAAAACTGTAATGTTTTCTTTTTCGAACTGGTTCAGAACTTTATTTTGCTGGTCGGGGGAACGGAACGAAAAAATGTACAGAAGTTTATTAATGTTCTAGTTAGTTTACATATATGTAAATGTTTGAATAGTCTTCATTCTAATGTGAGCACTATGACCTCGAACTGTAGCATCTGTGGTTTCCTCAACCCTTTCTTCAAATTTTGCAGTGTCGTTTGACTCTCACAACAACTCTCACAACAGCAACAGCCTCTGTCCCTACAGTCTGTTCATGAAGTGGCACTGGGCTGACAAGTCTTTCTTTCACATCCCTTTCTTTCAACAACACAATGTGGTAGAAGTTCCTCTGTGTTTCAGAAGGTTTTGTTTGCCTTTTCAATGAAAGGGACAGCCAGAGAGGCTTGTCGAACAAGGACGTCTGTGCATATACCGGCTTAAATCTCCTGTACAAATTTACTGACACTGTTGTGTGGTTTGAGTGTGGACGAAGAGAATGTGTGCGATGATGTTTAGACCTCAGCATCTAGTTGAGAGCGGAGTGAAGCTGTGGAGAAGAGTGGAGAAGGGTGGAGAAGGGTGGAGAAGAGTGGAGAAGAGTGGAGAAGGGTGAAGAAGAGTGTAGAAGGGTGGAGTAGATTCAGAGAATCATGCACCTATATTATTTAGGGATTTTCAATTTCAAAGTCTACAAATAAAAATAATATAGGTGCATGATTCCCCCGAATCTACCCCACCCTTCTCCACCCTTCTCCACTCTTCTCCACCCGTCTCCACTCGTCTCTCAACTACATACCTCTTAAAGTGACAAGACTATGTTAGCTGTCATTAGCTAGCAACTTTATGTAGATTGACACTCACAGGAAGTCAAATCAATACAGGGGTTTTTGTATTTCTGCGGCTGGCTGTGATAACAGTAGTTCAGTGGTGGCCGATGCTTTGACGTTGCCGTTGACTTCCAATTCCTGTGTGGGAGGAGGGAGATGAAACGATACAGAGAGTGAGGATAATAAGAGAGAGGGAGAGAGAGAGAGAGTGAGAGAGAGCGAGAGAGAGAGAGGGCAAGAGAGAGTACAAGAGAGGAGAATGAGAGAGAGTTAGAGAGAGCGAAAGCGAGAGAGAGAGAGAGAGAGAGAGAGAGAGAGAGAGAGAGAGAGAGAGAGAGAGAGAAGAGCAAGCAAAAGAAAGACAGCTGCTCGATTCACGTCCACACGATGTTGTATCTGCGTGGGCCTTGCTTGTTTGTCTCTGTTCCGACAGGGAGAAGATGCCTGGGGAGAAGACACCTGTGGTCAGATGTCACCTGCCCCCTCAACACCTTTGATGCATGGCCTTTATACCTACTGAGTCTGAAAGAGGAAAGAGGGAAACAAGGGAGGAGAGGAGGGGGGATGTTGAAGATTTGTCAATAAAGAAAAAGTGAGAGAGGCGCTTGCGTGACAGTGACCTTGCAGAGGAAGAGGAAACTAATTTTGCTCCAGTTTGGTTCTAGCAGCAGAACAAGCACCTGCCACCTAAATAAATCATTAAGGAAACTTCATTCTCAGGAGGCTTGGAGATCTCTAGTCTTATTAACATTTAAAAGGAAGGGAGTATTATCATAGCTAGACTAGCCCCGTGCCGCTCCTCTTGAGCGCTATTAAAATATCTAATTTGGAGGGATGTGTGGATGGCATTGCCCTGTGTGACGACTGCCAAATCTATAAAAAGAAAATGATGAGGCCTTTAAAAAACTTACGCTGCACCTTAATTAACCATTAGTCTTAGGTAGTATAAGGGAAGCGATGGAGGGTGAGTGGGAGGGAGAGAGAGAGAGAGAGAGAGAGAAGAAGAGAAGAGGAGAGGTTCTTTCAATAACAATGACTTTGAAGTACAAAGAAGCTGAAGCAGCCTAATCAAGCATTTACCTAATCTGGTCATAGTAAAGAGGGGAGCAGGAGCAGTATTCTTGATTTAACATCAGTGGTGTTCTGACATCTGCACAAAGAGGAAGTATTTTCATTTGTATAGCGGTCAAAGAGAGAAGACGAAAGCGCTGATCTTTCACATCGGATTGAACAGAGGCATCAAAGCCGAGTTTGATACCAGGAGGACTGTCTCGCTCTGTGTGTTTGTTGATACCAGGAGGACTGTCTCTTTCTCTGTTTGTTGATACAAGGAGGACTGTCTCTCTCTCTTTATTTTTGATACCAGGAGGACTGTCTCTCTCTCTCTGTGTTTGTTGATACCAGGAGGACTGTCTCTCTCTCTCTGTGTTTGTTGATACCAGGAGGACTGTCTCTTTCTCTGTGTTTGTTGATACCAGGACGACTGTCTCGCTCTGTGTGTTTGTTGATACCAGGAGGACTGTCTCTCTCTATGTGTTTGTTGATACCAGGAGGACTGTCTCTCTCTCTGTGTTTGCAGTCTGTCAGGGTGTTATTGTGTTCCTGCTGTTGCTCCAAATGAAAGCGGAAGAGCTGCAGATGGGACATACACTACATGACCAAAAGTATGTGGACACCTGCTTGTCGAACATCTCATTCCAAAATCATGGGCATTAATTTGGAGTTGGTCCTCCCTTTTCAGCTATAACAGCCTCCACTCTTCTGGGAAGGCTTTCCACTAGATGTTGGAACATTGCAGCGGGGACTTGCTTCCATTCAGCTACAAGAGCATTAATGAGGTTCGGGCACTGATGTTGGGCAATTAGGCCTGGCTCGCAGTCAGCGTTCCAATTCATCCCAAAGGTGTTCGATGGAGTTGAGGACAGGGCTCTGTGCAAGCCAGTCAAGTTCTTCCACACCGATCTCGACAAACCATTTCTATATGGACCTCGCTTTGTGCACGAGGGCATTGTCATGCTGAAACAGGAAAGGACCTTCACCAAACTGTTACACCAAGTTGGAAGCATAGAATCGTCTAGAATGTCATTGTATGTTGTATCGTTAAGATTTCCCTTCACTGGAACTAAAGGGCCTAGCACGAACAATGAAAAACAGCCCCAGACCCTTGTTCCTCCTCCACCAAACTTTACAGTTGGCACTATGCATTGGGGCAGGTAGCTCTCTCCTGGCATCCGCCAAACCCAGATTTGTCTGTCGGACTGCCATATGGTGAAGCGCTATTCATCATTCCAGGAAAAGCATTTCCACTGCTCCAGAGTCCAATGGCGGCGAGCTTTATACCACTCCAGCCGACGCTTGGCATTGCGCATGGTGATCTTAGGCTTTTGTACGGCTGCTCGTCCATGGAAACCCATTTCATGAAGTTCCCGACGAACAGTTATTGTGCTGACATTGCTTCCAGGGGCAGTTTGGAACTCAGGAGTGAGTGTTGCAACCGCGCTTCAGCCCTCGGCGGTCCCGTTCTGTGAGCTTCTGTGGCCTACCACTTCATGGCAGAGCCGTTGTTGCTCCTAGACGTTTCCACCTTTCCACAATAACAGCACTTACAGTTGACTGGGGCAGCTCTAGCAGGGCAGAAATGTGATGAACTGACTTGTTGAAAAGGTGGCATCCTATGATTGTGCTACGTTGAAAGTCACTGAGCTCTTCAGTAAGTCCATTCTACTGCCAATGTTTGTCTATGAAGATTGCATGGCTGTGTGCTCGATATTATAGACCTGTCAGCGACAGTTGTGGCTGAAATAGCCGAATCCACTAATTTGAAGGGGTGTCCACATACTTTTGTATATATAGTGTACATGATGCTGTTGTACAAATATGGAGGTCAGCATTCAGTCTGGGAAGGATGCTGAAGATATAGCGCTGGTTTCCTGGACACAGATTAAGCCTAATGTTAGACTAAAATGTGTTCTCAATACAAATTCTCCATTGAAAGCACTTTTTAGTCCATGACTAGGCTTAATTTGTCACGACTTCTACCGAAGTCGGTCCCTCTCCTTGCTCGGGCGGCATTCAGCGGTCGACGTCACCGGTTTTCTAGCCATCGCCGATCCACTTTTCATTTTTCCTTTGGTTTTGTCTTGTTTTACACACCTGGTTTCAATCCCACAATTACTTGTTCATTATTTAACCCTCTGTTCCCCCATGTTTGTTTGTGAGTGTATTGCGGTCCGTATTTGTGGGCTTGGCAAGGTTTTGACGTTTATTCTTATACTATTGAGTAAAATTGCTATTATTTACTCATATCTGCTGTCCTGCGCCTGACTCCTACACCAGCTACACACAGACGCATAGCATAATTTGTGTCCAGGAAACTGGCGCATAGAGTTTTGGTAATGAAGCAGTGGTCTGACAAAGCCTCTACAGCCCCATTCTCCAGTAAAAAACAACCCAAACTTGCCATCTTGCCATTCCTACAACAGGACTCTCCCCTGACCTTGACCTACTCACTGATTCTTCTCCATCCAATATAATGATATGTCCCACTATTTGACGTCCCAATGGAAACATCTGAACCAGACTGTCTCTGGGAGTGACTCTTTGGTTCAAGCCAGACAACCGCAATAAAGAGAACCACCTGACACCGTCAAAGGAACCAGACCCTTAGATGCACACACACACAAACACACACACACACACACGTATATGCATGAACACACACACACATGCACACACATGCATGTCAGATCCCCCAGACAGAGAATCAGACAGACAGACAGGGAGGATAGATAAAAGACAAATGAAGAATTTAATTGAGCTGTAGCTTCAGGCCAAAGGGATTAGACCTCTGAGGGGAGTCTCTCTCTGTGGTCTCGCCTCTATACCCCAGCCTGCTCTCTCTGTCCATTAATAGCACTGCATATGAAGGGGGAAACATATTAAAGACATCAATAAATGTCATTACAATCCAAGAGGATGTGAGTGACCTCATTTGAAATGGTAACTCAGAGTCGCAGTGGTGCACCATGGGAATATGCGGGTTCCGCCACTACTAATATTGAATTTAGAAATGTTTTCTGTCTTCACGACACCAGTCAAATTATGTCATCCTCGCACAGATGGCGGTCAGGGAAAGTTAGGATCACCGGCGTATGAGGATGCAGCAAAATGGAAAATATGCCATAATGGATTTCTAAATACTGTCCCAGTATGGTTCTGTGTTTTTCTAATTAGCTACATATTATATTTCCCCCTCATTTCATCAACTCTCAAAACAATGTGGCATCAATTTGGCTATTGAATAAAAAAGTTCAGGTTGAATCCTCAAGGAATTTCCATTCATGCCAAACTGATGTGGCTTTTCATTCAAACCAAACTTCAGGTTGTCTAGGTCTACATAGCTCATAGACTACATCAAATCCAAACTAACAAATAAAACCATTATAAGACATTATCATTCAGCACTTCCAGGCAGCTAAGTGCAGCCAGAGGCCCTTTAGCTAGGCAGCAATAACCCAGGATTGCTCCCCCAATACCCCATTCTCCCCCCCACCTCTCTCTCCCCCACTCCCCTCTCTCTGTCTGCCAGGAATGAGTAGGTGTGTGTGTGTGCATGCGTGCGTGCGGGCGTGTGCATGTGAGAACACAACATCACAACACAGATGTGGCTAACCTAGCATCGGACCTGGGTTGAACAAGCATGCTTTCTTTCAAATACTTTATGGGCTTGATTTCATTGTTAGCACTTTTGGGACTATTCTTTTGCCTCCATTGTGCCAGGAAATCTGTCGCAGTACTGAACTATGAGAAGTGCAATGAAATAGATTATTTGTTCAATTCAACATCTGGCATGAGGGGACACAGAGCAATACATCACATGAACAATTGGGACTTTTGTCTTTTGACAGGGTTATTTACAGTGGGGGAAAAAAGTATTTAGTCAGCCACCAATTGTGCAAGTTCTCTCACTTAAAAAGATGAGAGAGGCCTGTAATTTTCATCATAGGTACACTTCAACTATGACAGACAAAATGAGGAAAAAAAATCCAGAAAATCACATTGTAGGATTTTAAATGAATTTATTTGCAAATTATGGTGGAAAATAAGTATTTGGTCAATAACAAAAGTTTATATCAATACTTTGTTATATACCCTTTGTTGGCAATGACAGAGGTCAAACGTTTTCTGTAAGTCTTCACAAGGTTTTCACACACTGTTGCTGGTATTTTGGCCCATTCCTCCATGCAGATCTCCTCTAGAGCAGTGATGTTTTGGGGCTGTCGCTGGGCAACACGGACTTTCAACTCCCTCTAAAGATTTTCTATGGGGTTGAGATCTGGAGACTGGCTAGGCCACTCCAGGACCTTGAAATGCTTCTTACGAAGCCACTCCTTCGTTGCCCGGGCGGTGTGTTTGGGATTATTGTCATGCTGAAAGACCCAGCCACGTTTCATCTTCAATGCACTTGCTGATGGAAGGAGGTTTTCACTCAAAATCTCACAATACATGGCCCCATTCATTCTTTCCTTTACACAGATCAGTCGTCCTGGTCCCTTTGCAGAAAAACAGCCCCAAAGCATGATGTTTCCACCCCCATGCTTCACAGTAGGTATGGTGTTCTTTGTCCTCCAAACACGACGAGTTGAGTTTTTACCAAAAAGTT
>QNTS01000053.1:1214049-1232403 GCA_003317085.1 Hucho hucho | reverse complement strand
TTTTTTCCCCCACTGTATAGTGTGGCTTTTAATGAGACTCTCCATTGTTGTTTAGTAGCTAAATCCCGGTTGAATGAATCCAGGATGAATAAATCGATTTTGAATGAATCCAAGCTGAATAAATGCAGGCTGAATGAATCCAGGCTGAATAAATGCAGGCTGAATGAATCCATGCTGAATAAATCCATGCTGAATAAATCCAGGTTGAATAAATCCAGGTTGAATCAATACAGGTTGAATAAATACAGGTTGAATAAATACAGGTTGAATAAATCCAGGTTGAAAAGATCTAAAACAAGAGGGTACCATTTAATATTACATCCAGTAAAGGAAAAGTCCATAATTAATATCACAAATAGTGTCCTCTCAATGATTCTACATCCATTGGCAAGATCCCTGGAGCTAGATCAATGTGGAACTCTTGAAGAATAGTAACATCTCTAAATGTAATCACTGGCTTCATCGCAGTTAATAGACCCAAACAGTCTACCTGTGATGCCTCTCTCACCCCGTAATCACAACTATTTCACTAGCTCACAAAGCATTATGTTTTCAATAATTTGTGTGTTTAACTCACAATGTCACAATGTCAATTTTCTTTTTCTAAAAGAGCAAAGGAGTCACCAAGAATGAGAATCTTACAATGAAAGCCTGTTTTTTGCTAACTGCACAGCGATGTGAGAAATATAATAAAAGTCATGGATAATCCAGCGAGACAAGCACACTGCCCTTTGCTGATGAAGACACTAAGGAATCTGCAGAGGTGAGGAGGTGAGCAGGTTTAACTTTGCCATCATTACTGAGAGGTGTGGGAGAAGGGACAGTGACACAGAGGACCAGACGACAGCACCACATAACTATTTTCTCTCTGATCTCTTCTCCCCAGTTCTGACTCCGTCTGGCTGATTGTGGATGATTGGAATTGGAGCTGAAAGCTCCCTCTGCATCTCTCAGCATCCAGACAACATCTTTAAGGAGAGAGAGAGAGAGAGAGAGAGAGAGAGAGAGAGAGAGAGAGAGACAGAGAGAGAGAGAGAGACAGAGAGAGAGACAGAGAGAGAGAGAGATTTACACTGATTGAACTTAGTAGATGCTGTCTGCAAAATTGGATCCATTCCTCTAGGCAATTCAACGTAATAATTTATCTCAGAAAAACTAGGGTACAACTACGCAAATTACAGTATAACAACCCAACCATGTTAAAATATTTGATTGTTTTACCCCAGCTATTTTGGAGCCTGAGAAATTATCTCCCATTTGGTATTTTTCTGTGTTTTATTACTCAAATAAGTCATGCTGCAAAACAGCAGCAACCGACAGCAAACGCTGTTATCCTAAACTATTCTGACAGCATCAAGCATGCAACATGAACAGTTTATGAAGGCAATAAAACATGCATTTATGGTTCGCTGCAATTACGGTAAATGATTCCCCCTTGCAATCCCTAAACTCAATCTCTCATAATTACAACAATGTCGACCAATTTGTGCTTTATGATGGATGAACTTAGAATGATTATCATGGGCTGTGTTTGTATTGGGTTTTTAAACATTGCCAAGTTTTATGGCAAGACATGGGATGGGATGAGGAGAGGATGGGAACGAGAATGGCAGACAGACGTAGTGTGGGCATTGAGGTCGTGCCATGTCGTAAGAGCCCTTGTGCCACAGCTGTAGAGACCCACACATGGAGGACAGATGGGGGAAGCATCACTCCGTTACACAGGCACACCATGCATGACTGGGATGGAAGGAGGCATAAAAAGTGAAGAGAGTCCCTTCAAATATGCAGTGGGGGAGGACTATTCCATTTGAAAGCAAAAACTGCAGAGGGTGAGAAACAAAAGCTCCTCAAAGCTATTACAGAATTAAGTTGTTGTCTTTGAAGTCTGTAACAAAACAAACAAAAAATAACAACTTTGTTCTTTCTCAAAAACATGATTATAAGACCTAAGGAAATATTTTTTGTTTTGCAAATGACTTAATCCCTTTTCTGTACTAAGACCATTTCAGAGTGTGAGAACAAATGATATTGAACTACTAGACGGATGTGTTAAGGGCTTAATGACATTGTTACGCAGAATGTTAAGCACAAAAGATGTGCCCTAATAAGTTTAAGTGAAACAAAAAATGTAAGAGGCTTGATCGTGACACTGAATTATGTTCATTAGCTACAGTCCTTGAAAGTCCTAGCAGAGGATGTAGAGAATCTAAGAGAGGACATTCAAACAGGATTCTAAGCGATCTTTCCAAGTACTAGATGATAGTAGGTAATACTAGTAACAGCCACTTCACATTCTTGACCACACGGGTGTTCAGGAACAAGGTTTACATACTGTAGGTGGGGTAAAGAAGTCAATGGAACGCAGACTGTGGGGGATATTAGAAGGATGCCGGATTGATACAACATAGCTGGTCTAACACAGTGGATATTCATCAAATCCTTAATTATTTATGTATTGTAACAGGCCTACAATGTTGTTAGTAAAGTCAGGTTTTCGCTGCATAACATTTAGATGTTGTCCCTTTTCAGGTTTTGAAGAGGTTACAGCTAATTGCTATCTCCTGTTCGTATAAGCTGGTAGCATAGCTAGCATACAGAAATCAGTGGTGGTAGTCAAAGTTATTTTTTAACTGTAATGCAGTTGATTGGTGATCATGACATGAACATGTATTGGGGGTTGACATCCAAACAAGAATTACAGTTGTATAATCCCAATTTTTACTTCAACATAGTGGGAAATACACATATAACCAATAGCCAAATTGTATGATACTTTTACTGGGGGGCAATGAGGAGATTCAGGATCTTTCCCCTATGCGTTTCCATGGCATTTCCACTGTTTTGATGGAATTCGATTGATCTCTTTACAGCATGTATTTTATAGTTTGCGTCTGAACTTCGTAATATCTATTTATTTCGATAGGAGTAGAAGTAGGCTACAGAAGGAATTGATTCCCTGTCAAAAGAAGAGCTCCTTATTATGGGAAAGCCTAGTGGGTATAACAGTTCTCTCTTCTACATGTTAACAAGTCCAATGGCCCCAAAAAACTACCACTGCAGAACAGAACAGGCTTATTTAATTCACTGTTGGTGAAATTACTATAAAGGCATTGAGAGCAGTTTTCTCATCTAAAATACTAAAAGACACTTATGCCTACTTACTCCAGCAATAATGCATAACAGGGTTTTCCTGTAATACTCTTTTCATTCTCAAACCGTTGATATAATCAGTAACAGCTTTGCTCTTCTCTGATTTGTTCCCTTGATGCTAGCGAGGGAATCATGATTATCTTGGGTGGGCGATGTCATGCAAGGCATAGTAAACCAGGGGAAATTGCAACATCGCGTAGGAGAGACACACAATAATCCACCACTACAAACCCGAATTACAAGTTTGGAGAGGCAGGCATCTGAAGTTCAGATCCCTCAATCCCAGGCCTTGGTGCTCGCTCGTGTTCAAACTCGGTAGTGGGGTTCAGGCTGACCACAGGCAGAGTTTTAAGGACCTGCAGCAGAAGATCAGATTCAGTTCAGGTGAGCACTAAGCAACCAAGCTGAGACACAAACAAAACATGAATCAGAAAGAGAAGAAGACTTTCCCTCCGCCCTCTCTGGAACACATTGCTGTATTTGATGCAATGACATGGATGCCACTTCACCTTTCTCTGTGTGTGTGTGTGTGTGTGTGTGTGTGTGTCACACACGGAGGAGGAGGATTATGTTCTGGTGGTACAGCTCATTGCTTTCTAATAACACCCTCTAATCTCTAGCCAGTTCCCCGGGCGGGAGACTGTCCACTTTGAAAACATTGCAACATTTCACCTCAAATAAAACACCCTCCGCTGAACCCTGCCTCCGCTAAAGTACATCGCTGCCTCGCCTGGCCTCGATAGAAAAGAGGGTGCACGCTCCGCTCTCCTCCACTGCTCTCCTCCATCAAAGAGATTGGACGGAGAGAGTTGGCCCAGTGTGGGCAGGTGAAGAGAAGCCCATTTAGATCCGGACCTGTCAGGTTGAATTAACTGTGCGGCCTAAATCGCTCAGTGGAGCCTCCGCTGTGCTATTACCTGGACTGACGGGGTCACTGAGGCTTTCTGCTTCCCCCACGGCCTTTTCTTCTACTCTTACTCTATTGTATTATCCTCTCCTCAACAGAACAGCCTTTGAATGTGGGGGTTGATGGAATGCTGAAATGTGCTGTATGACTCACTGTCTGTATTTGTTGGCAGTGGTGGGATCCATCTGTGATCCGGCCGAGCTGACCGTTCATCATTTACCTCACCTAAATTCTTCATTTAAAACGAACCCCTCTTTCCTGTACGATCCTACACAATAGCTCATATGCTTTAGGCCTCAGGATCACGCTCAGGTTTTCTCTCTGCTATACTAGAAGATGCTGGAAGATTCTACACAATACCTCATGTGCTTAATGTCTCAGGTTTACCACTCTCTGCAAGAGGATTCTTCCCAATAGCTCATGTGCTTAAGGTTTACCATTGTCTGCAAGAGGATGTTGCACAATAGCTCATGTGCTTTAGGTCTGAGGATTACTCAGGAGTTTTTCTCTCCAAATAGGATAACTAATTTCTCAGGCATTAATCTGAGCCGAACCTTATGGCCTCCTCCCCACCTTTAATTTAATGCTCTGCGCGATGGCAGGGAGTGGCATGCAGCTGTGGTGTGGTGGAGTGTCCCCATAGCCTCCATGTGTTCACCTGATTGCTATCACTCCACTGGATCTGTGCTGGTTTATGGAGCATGATATAAAAGAAACCCACTCTGGTCCCCAAACAAAAGGAGTGTCTGAGGGAGTTCACATGCAGCACAGATACATTAAGGAAGACATAGCGTTGCAGGGATGGGTGGGAGGGAGGGACAGAAGGGGAATTGCACATCTGTTATGAGAATTGAAAGTAAAAAAAAGAGTGTAAAGTTGGCTGCATGGATCAGACCTGGGTTCAAATACTATTTAAAATCTTTCAAAGACTATAAGTGTTTGCTTTAGCCTGCCTGGAGTGTCAGATGGGCGGGGTTGGCACTTCTGCAACTACTCTTTTGTTTTCATCACGACAGGCAGGCTCAATCAAGCCCAGATAAAGTATTTAAAATCATTTTAATCACTATTGAAAGCCAAGTGTGATGGATTCCATGACGCAGAACCTGCTACCTGGTGCTCCATTCTGATCGCTAGAATCTCAGGAAAGGCCCTGAGAATGTCGATATATGCCTTCCTCGACAAAAGTAAGAAAACAAAAAAACGTTCATCCACAATACGCCGAATTTCGAAGGGAAACTACGAGATCTTGATCGACCTGATCCAGTCCCCACACACACTCCTCCCAGGGGCTGGTCCAGCGCAAAGAGGGCATTATGGGCTCTGCAGCATTCAATCATCTTCTCAACCCACTGCTCCAGATGATCCAATGTCACTGTTTTTTGGATTAAAGTATTAGGGACCTTTCAAACCCTCAAATACAATTAAAGCACAACGGACAAACTAAGTGGTCAGTTGATTTACTTTACCTCTGGTATTTGATAGGTTTGGGTGGGAAAAAAACGATACAAAATATTTGAAAGAAGGTGTAGAAAAAATGGAGGGTGTAATTGTTAGTCGTTTTGGGGGGGTCAGTGATGGTTTTTGACTGAATCAGCAATTCTAGGATAATGGTGAGTAGGCCTAGTCCTCTCCATTCCTTTGTATTAACAACAGTCACGGCTTTGGTCTATATAGTTCTACAGTCTTAGAGAATCAAACAGATACCAAAATTAAACTCAGTGGGGGCAAAAACTTTCCAAATGCAAATTTTAATGTTGGTTTTATGACCTACACCACATCAACCCTATACCGCTTGTACCAGAACCATGGGCCTCCAATATCTGATAGATACAGGACCACAGGTCAGAAATCTATTCTCTATCATTCATGTCATTATAGAACAAATACAAATGCTGGGACATATCGATAGCTCTTAAGGATCCGACCCTTTTTTTAAATGTTTTGCCTAAAATGACATACCCAAAACTAACTGCCTGTAGCTCAGGACCTGAAGCAAGAGCTATCGATATTGTCCCATCATCTTTGAAATGCAGGAGAAATGTATTACTCCAGCCCAGGCTCAATTCAGATTTTGGCCACTAGATGGCAGCAGTGTATGTGCAAAGTTTTACACTGATCCAATGAACCATTGCATTTCTGTTAAAAATTGGGTATCAAGACTGCCTAAATGTGCCTATTTGGTTTATTAATACATTTTCAAGTCCTAACTGTGCACTCTCCTTAAACAATAGCATGGCATTCTTTCACTGTAATAGCTACTGTAAATTGGACAGTGCAGTTAGATTAACACGAATTTAAGCTTTCTGCCAATATCAGATATGTCTATGTCCTGGGAAATGTTCAACCTCATGCTAATTGCATTAGCCTACATTAGCTCAGGTCCTGGAGAGGTTGAATTACATTGATATTACACCTTGTCAATTACATATCAATACTCATTCATTAGATTGCCATTACCCCTTGTCAATTACATATCAATACTGGTTAACTACATTGTTATTACCCCTTGTCAATTTCATAGTAATACGATGTACTACAAACCCACTCTGAAATAGATTGCGACATAATTTCAAGCATTTTTTCAGATGGAGCATTTTATAATGGTTCACTCTCTCAATTCAAATGAAACAGATTTCTCTCCAGAGATAGTTAATAAATGATTGTGCTCTGCCAGTCTTGGGTATAAACTGTAGGGAATACAACTGATACCGCCATGCATTATAATGCATTGTGCATAGCTCCTAATGTGTTATAAATGTACTTACAATGCATTATGGAGAGAGAATTTAAAGTGAGTGCTAACCATATTTTATATGGAAGTTATCACTAATGTTCTAGCCCTACCCTTTTGAAGCAGTCAGTTGCAGTGTGTGCGACCTTGGCTGTCATGCTAGCACACCTGAGTAATCTGCATTCCAGGCTGGCTGATGTGCTGCTACCTATTCCGTGTATGCATGAGCCACTTAAATATTTCCTGCACAGGTCAATCCCACCAAAAGGCCGACTGATCATTTGTGACGTGCAGTTTCCTCCACAAGGCCGTGCGATGCTGAAAAAACATTATACCTCTGTTAATGCCGCCTCCCTCATCACAATGAGCCTGTAAAGGTTCTCTGTTTCTGTATGCGTGTGGGCGTGTGCCTATCTCCATATTTGCATACTTTTTAGCCAGTAGTTCTGAAAGTAGCACTCAAGAGCCAAAACGGGTCCCCAAAAAACGTTGTACTACGTCATATATGTACAGATATGTCCACTACGTCATATATGTACAGATATGTCCACTACGTCATTGTGCTCTCTCTCTCTCTCTTTTTGCTGTGTCACTGAGCTGTTGGGCCAGTCCTGCAGCCTCATTGGATAACACTAGGCAGGCTTGGGCCATCCTTTTTTTGTCACTGTGCAACTTGTCAATGTGCATATTGCTAGCTGTCACTCAAATGGTGAGGGGCTGAAGCTAATAGGCCATTTCCAGGGCAGGACACCAGTTTTTTGGGAGATTCTGGGAAATCCCATATCCGGTCTAAGACTCAATTGTGACTCAGCCAATCAGGAACATTCACTATCTTCTTGGTAAGCAACTCAAGTGTAGATTTGGCCTTGTGTTATAGGTTATTGTCCTGCTGAAAGGGGAATTCATCTCCAAGTGTCTAGTGGAAAGCAGACTGAACAAGGTTTTCCTCTAGGATTTTGCCTGTGCTTAGCTCCATTCCATCCATAACGAATACAAGCATACATGATACAGCTTAGGGCTGGGCAATATATCAAATTCATTTGATTAACAAAATTTTTTGTTTTAGCGTGATATACCAAATGCCTGTATCGCAAGAATTACGATTTTTTTAATGTTTTGTTTTATGAGCGTTTATGTCCGCTTGTTCTCTTGTTGTCTTTTTGGTCTTGTCTCCTTTAACTGTGGACCATCCCATTTACACAAACACCAAGCCCTTTCCCCTGCCTCTCTCAACAAACAAGGTGGGTGATCACATCTTCCTCTCTGACAAGCAGGTTCAACTCACTATTTGCATTTGATGTTTGGTCCAACAGAAACGGTCATATGGACACCAAAACACATTGAGACATCATTTTAATGTAATAGACGAGAACTTTACCTTTCTAACGATACCCTTTTTGTGTCTCAACTCCTCAAAATCCATGAAGAGCAGACCTTACTGAACCAGGAGTATCATTAATGCTCAGTTTCATTGCGGTACCACGTACCACGAGCAGTATTTTAGCCATGGACTTTCATGTGCTAGCTGTTTAGGCTGTGTTTTATAAATGTGCAATGAGCATAACAATACACCTATACAGTGCATTCGGAAATAATTTAGACCCCTTGACTTATGGACTTACATTATAGCCTTATTCCAAAATGTATTTTAAAAATGTTTTATTCATCATCTACACACAATACCAAATTTTGCAAATTTATAAAAAATAAAAAACGTAAACATCAAATTTACATAACTATTCAGACCCATTACTCAGTACTTTATTGAAGCACCTTTGTAAGCGATTACAGCCTTGAGTATTCTTGGGTAGGATGCTACAAGCTTGTATTTGGAGAGTTTCTCCCATTCTTCTCTGAAGATCCTCTCAAGTTCAGTCAGGTTGGATGGGGAGCGTCGCTGCACAGCAATTTTCAGGTCTCTCCAGAGATGTTCGATCGGGTTCAAGTCCGGGCTCTGGCTGGGACACTCTAGGACATTCAGAGACTTGTCCCGAAGCCACTCCTGCGTTGTCTTGACTGTGTTCTTAGGGTTGTTGTCCTGTTGGAAGGTGAATCTTCGCCCCAGTCTGAGGTCCTGAGCACTCTGGAGAAGGTTTACATCAAGTATCTCTCTGTACTTTGCTCCGTTCATCTTTCCCTCAATCCTGACTAGTCTCCCAGTCCCTAATGCTGAAAAACATCCCCACAGCATGATGTTGCCAACACAATGCTTCACTGTAGGGATAATGACAGGTTTCCTCCAGATGTAGCGCTTGGCAATCGATGTCCCGCTAGCGGGACAAATTCGGTGTAACTGGAGGGAGCGCAATTCAAATAAATAATCATGAATACAGTTGAAGTCGGAAGTTTACATACACTTATGTCGGAGTCATTAAAACTAGTTTTTCAACCACTCCACAAATTTCTTGTTAACAAACTATAGTTTTGGCAAGTCGGTTACATCTACTTTGTGCATCACACAAGTCATTTTTCCAACAATTGTTTACAGACAGATTATTTCACTTAGAATTCACAGTATCACAATTCCAGTGGGTCAGAAGTTTACATACACTAAGTTGACTGTGCCTTTAAACAGCTTGGAAAATTCCAGAAAATTATGTCATGGCTTTAGAAGCTTCTGATAGGTTAATTGACATCATTTGAGCCAAATGGAGGTGTACCTGTGGATTATTTTAAGGCCTACCTTCAAACTCAGTGCCTCTTTGCTTGACACCATTGGAAAATCTAAAGTAATCAGCCAAGACCTCAGAAAACAAATTGTAGACCTCCACAAGTCTGGTTCATCCTTGGGAGCAATTTCCAAAGGCTTGGAGGAAAAAGGGGTAGGCTTGCAAGCCAAAGAACACCATCCCAACCGTGAAGCACGGGGGTGGCAGCATCATGTTGTGGGGGTGCTTTGCTGCAGGAGGGACTGGTGCACTTCACAAAATAGATGGCATCATGAGGGAGGAAAATTATGTGGATATATTGAAGCAACATCAGTCAGGACGTTAAAGCTTGGTCGCAAATGGGTCTTCCAAATGGACATTGACCCCAAGCATACTTCCAAAGTTGTGGCAAAATGGCTTAAGGACAACAAAGTCAAGGTATTGGAGTCACCATCACAAAGACCTGACCTCAATCCTATAGAAAATTTGTGGGCAGAACTGAAAAGGCGTGTGTGAGCAAGGAGGCCTACAAACCTGATTCAGTTACACCAGCTCTGTCAGGGGGAATGGGCCAAAATTCACCCAACTTATTGTGGGAAGCTTGTGGAAGGCTACCTGAAATTATTGTTAATCTAACTGCACTGTCCGATGTACAGTAGCTATTACAGCGAAAACATGCCATGCGATTGTTTGAGGACGGCGCCCCACATCAAAATATTTTTCCACCGGCACAGGTTTCATACATTCACATAACGATTAAATATTCACTTACTTTTTGAAAATCTTCCTCTGATTTGTCATTCAAAGGGTCCCAGCTATAACATGGAGTGTTGTTTTGTTAGATAAAATCCTTCTTTATATCCCAAAATGTCAGTTTAGTTGGCGCCATTGATTTGAGTAATCCACTCGTTCAACTTGCAGAGAAAGGAATCCAAAAATCTACCCCTAAACTTTGTTTCAACAAGTCAAAATACATTTCTATTTAGTCCTCAGATACCCTAAAATGTAATCAAACTATAATATTTAATTTGGAAAGAAGTATGTTCAATAGGAAACCGATTTTAGCAGGTGCGTAATGTCTTCATGGCACGCGCAAACACAAATTTCCAAGACTGTGTCCTTCTACTAATTCTGATATTTCTTAATCATTTTTGAAGTTACAAGCCTGAAACCTTGAATATAGAGTTCTGACACCCTGTGGAAGCCATATGAATTGCATCCAGGGAGCTAATTTTCTTTTGCATTTCTAAGAGGACGGTCTCTCAACAACAAAAAAATTATGTTTGGTTTTTCTTTGGATTTTCTCCTACCATATCTATTGTGTTATATTATCCAACATTATTTTAACATTTCTACAAACTTCAAAGTGTTTTCTTTCCAATCGTACCAATTATATGCGTATCCTGGCTTCAGGGCCTGAGCTACAGGCAGTTTACTTTGGGCACGCCATTCAGGCAGGAAGTAGAGAACAAAGGGGCCTAGCCCTAAGAAGTTATATACATACTCCTAGCAAGCTCTTTGGCAGCAAGTTAGTATTTTTATAATATTTAGCTAACTAGCTAGCTAACTTTGCAAACGTTAGCTAGCTAGCTACCGTTCTTAAGCTGCTGGCTTCCTAAGTGATAGTGGCTGAAATATCAAGTGTAGCAGTCAGCAATCATTGTTTTAAACGTAAAACCAGCTCTAGCTTAATGTAATTTCTACCAGAGAATTAGATTCATCCGTACTGTACACCAGCTGCCATTACTGCAGCAGCGGAAAACCGGAAACAGTAATTCCCAGTAGGTCCCCCTACAAATTGATCTCCCCTCGCGCGAGCGAAAAACCTATTGCCTGGAACTCGAATTGCTAGGTGCCTGACCCACGTGGGCCAAGCATGCAGTTCTCAAAATGGTGCCACAAAGCTTCCAGAAAACAGTCGCTTTCAAACAGGGAATTTCATGTGTAATTGAGGAAAAACAGTGATTTTGCTCATAGATTATGCTTGCATGAACTATACATTGACACATCCTACCCAAAGCGGGAGGTTTAAAAAATACTTACGTAGTCCTCAAAGTTCCGGAACGTCTTTTTAACTTTCACAACTAGGACTGAAATCACACTGGCAAGTTTAAAGAAACCAGGGAAGGGGTAGATGCTTTGTGTTGCGTTCTGATGCCTCTCTCTCTTCCATTATGCACCGGACACGTCTGGAGTGTAAGGCATTTCGTTGACTTTTTTCTAGTAGCATGGAGAAAGCTGGGAGCCAATCATTAAGAGCCCACCTGCTCTGCCACTGTGTGTGTCAGAGGAGGCTGGTGGGAGGAAGGACGGGATCATTGTAATGGATGGAATAGAATCTATGGAACGGTACCAAACACATCAATCACATGGAAACAACGTTAGACTCTGTTCCATTGATTCCATTCCAGCCATTACAATGAGCCCATCCTTCTATAGCTCCTCCCACCAGCCTCCTCTGGTGTGTGTGTGTGTGCATGTGTATCTGTGTGTGCCACCTGCCTCTAGCAGCACCAGAAAGAAACAGCTCAAATCTGCACATCGTCGAGCACCACACCATCAGACATATGCCGGAGGTCAAGGCGGAGATGCAGCGGCATATGGTGCTGAAGTGACTCAAAAGAACGTGCTGCGGAAGCGCTACGATCCGTGGCATCAGGCAGCGTGCTGTTCTGTTTGGTTTAGTTAGCACACTGAGGCCCAGCGCCCCAGCCTGCTGTAGCATCAAATTAATTTTTATGGGCCCCCGCTTTTTCATGTCATAATGACAAATCAATAAAGCAGCTGTATAATGTCATTGAATTGTTAATAAATTGATGGGAAATGTTCTCCCACTTTCCATTCAGATAAACACTGGAACTCTGCAAATACAGTATCTCCGTTGTTTCATATATACAACGTCCATATTATCAAATTTCAAATCAAATCAAATGTATTTATGAAGCCCTTCTTACATCAGCTGATGTCACAGAGTGCTGTACAGAAACCCAGCCTAAAACCCCAAACAGCAAGCAATTCAGGTGTAGAGGCACGGTGGCTAGGAAAAACTCCCTAGAAAGGCTAGAACCTAAGAAGAAACCTAGAGAGGAACCAGGCTATGAGGGGTGGCCAGTCCTCTTCTGGCTGTGCCGGGTGGAGATTATAACAGAACATGGCCAATATTTTAAAATTAGGATATCCCCAACTCTTGCAGAGACTGAGGATGTCCTAATATGGACAACATACATACTATCATCATGATGGATAATAGATGAATGAGGATTCATGGGTAGGCTACTTGCACAAAACAGTCAACGTAGACTATAGATGTTGAATGGATCCGACAATGGCATTGCTCCTGCCTAAATGTTGTGTTGTATTGTGATTGCTATCCAAGTTGTGGTTCTATCATGATTGGTGCGGAGCAAAAACAATCCTGAGCTTCCAAATGGATGGTATTCTGGGTAAAACACTTGTCCTCATGAGGTTCAATGATGCTATTTTTTTAATCATGATCAGTCAAGTGTCTTTTTTCTTCACAGAGCTATCAATATTCCTCGTAATCCAACACGTCAGTGACTATCTGCGAACCACTTTATCGTATTAATTTGGCAAATGTTTGAAAGATTATGTACACATGTCCATATTCACACCTGAGTTCACAGTTCTATCCACTGAGAGGAGCTCTTTATGGAGATGCCAAAGCTACCTTGGTTTTTCTGCTGTTCATTTCTGGTTGTCTGCTGTGTGAAGGAAAGGAAAGAGGAGAGAGGGATTCATGTACTTCAAGTCAACACACTACAGCAACACAAACTGAACACTTCATTTTCTACAAATTGATACCAACCAAAATCATGCCAACCTAATCAAAGGACAAACTCACAGCCTGACTTGAATATTCAACCCAATCAAAAGACAAACGCACAGCCTGACTTGAATATTCAAACTACTCAAAGGACAAACTCACAGCCTGACTTGAATATTCAAGTGTGATCAAGAGGCAGCTTCCGATTACTCCACTGTGAACTACAGAGCAGTTTATCACCTGTTTTCTCATCATATTCATTCAATAACAAATTATGCACCCATCTCTCCCTGCCAGGCCTCCTGAGCCATGTGCTCTCCGTCAACCCCCCTCAGGCTCGGCCTCAGCCTCCACCCTAACACCTCTCTCCCTGTCAGTCCCCCTCAGCCTCAGCCTCCACCCTCACACCTCTCCCTGTCAGCCCCTCTTAGCCCGCTTTCAGCCTCTGCCTCAGTCTCCACCCTCACACCTCTCGCTGTTAGCCCCCCTCAGCCTCAGCCTCCACCCTCACACTTCTCTTCTTGTCAGCCCCCTCAGCCTCAGCCTTAGCCTCCACCCTCCCACCTTGCCCTGTCAACCCCCCTCAGCCTCGACCTCAGCCTCACACCTCTCTCCTCCTGTCATCCCCCCTCAGCCTCAGCCTCACACCTCTTTCCCTGTCAGTCCCCTCAGCCTCAGCCTCCAGACTCAAACCTCTGGACATGCATCGTCACAGATGACCCAGCCTCCAGCCTCACACCTCTGGCCATGCAGCTGACCCAGCCACTATCTGATCTGCTGGGTTTGATGGAGCCTGGTGAGGCATCACAGCACATCTCACCCCACCACTCTGACAGCAGAGAGGAGAGGAGGAGAGGAGGAGAGGAGGAGAGGAGAGGGGGAGAGAAGAGAAGAGAAGGAAATGAGAAGCGGAGAGGAGGAGAGGAGAGGAGGAGAGGAGATGGGGAGAGGAGAAGAGGAGAAGGGGAGAGGAGATGGGGAAAAGGGAGAAGGAGAGGAGAGGAGAGGAGAGGAGATGGGGAGAGGAGAGGGGGAGAGGAGAATAGGAGAGGAGGAGAAGAGGAGAGGAGATGGGGAAAGGGGAGAATGAGAGGAGAGGGGGAGAGGGGGAGAGGAGAAGAGGAGAGGGGGAGAGGAGGAGCGGAGTGAATTGTGCAGATGGTTGATTAGAAAACGCATATGCCATTCTGAATCCCTAAGCAGTCCTAAGGGAGGAAGAGGTCTTATCTGTGATCAAGCTTCTCTTCTTCCTCATCCCCCCCATCCTCTGTCCTTCTTGAACTACATGGAAGATGTTCAAAGATATTTCAATCACTTGTTTGTTTTTAAAGAGCTGTTCAAGGACAGGATGAGTAATTGTATCATTTTTTCTGCATACAGATCCATAACAATACCCATCTTAATTATTTAACAACTCCTTTCTACAGCTTCTTTGCTGGGTGATGCTTTTGAATATCAATAAAGAGACATGATATGGTATCTTCATTAATAAAGGTGTCTAAAGTTCATTTGGTTATGTTTGAAATGTCTCTCAAGATTCAAGAACTGTGGGTTTTATGTATGAAAAATACAGTAACAAGTCAAAATCATTGTATTATAATCTTTCAACAAAACAAAAGTTTTGGTAAAGCTTTCATACTGTATTACGCTGTTCATATTAGGACAGTCCTTTTATGGACACCTTGTTATATTCAGATTCTCATGGCATTTGATAAAGTATTTCTCATTGCTGCCCTGACTGAAGCTTGGTTTGTGCTTCTCAGTGGGTTTGGTAGCCTTTCTCTAGCTGCAGAATCCCAATCATAATGGGTATTAGGAACATTGACTGTAACTTGCCATTGGTATTAGTGCTACAATGTGTAAAAGTTTCACTTTGACAAACTTCTGTCTTAATACACTCTGGTAGCCTTAGAGTTACTGGAGGTAATAGAAGCGACTCCAGTGTCATTTACGTAACTCCCACTGACTGTTGTGACAATTAAGTGTCATTCAAGTGACTTACACATAGGGGCGATTTCCGGAACACAGATTATGCCTAGTCCTGGACAAAATAGCTCTTTAAATGGAGAATCTGTATTGAGTTTGCTTTTTAGTCTATGACTATGCTTTTTAGTCTCAGAAACCGGTCCATAGAGTACATATTTTGGTATTTTGTAAAGGTTAATGTGACAGAAGCTGTATCAATGTTTCAGAAAATTATCTGTGACTGATTAGAATTAGTAACAATGTCAAAGAGAGGGTATAATGACAAAACATTTAGAAACATGACAGATACAGTGCATTCGGAAAGTATTCAGACCCCTTGACTTTTTTAATATTTTCTTACGTTACAGCCTTATTCTAAAATTGATCAAATAGTTTTTTCCCTCATCAATCTACACACAATACCCCATAATGACAAAGCAAAAACAGTTTTTTTGAATTTTTTGCTAATTTATAAAAAAATTAAACCTGAAATATTACATTAACATAAGTATTCAGACCCTTTACTCAGTACTTTGTTGAAGCACCTTTGGCAGCGATTACAGCCTCGAGTCTTATTGAGTATGACGCTACAAGTTGGCACACCTGTATTTGGGGAGTTTCTCCCATTCTTTTCTACTGATCCTCTCAAGCTCTGTCAGGTTGGATGGGGAGTGTTGCTGCACAACTATTGGGGTCCACACAAAACATGAAACATTATAAAGAATGACAGAATACAGAACATCAATAGTCAAGAACAGCTCAAGGACAGAACTACATACAGGCACACGTAGCCTACATATCAATGCATACACACAAACTATCTAGGTCAAATAGGGGAGAGGCGTTGTGCTGTGAGGTTTTGCTTCATCTGTTTTTTTAAACCAGGTTTTCTGTTTATTTGAGCTATATGAGATGGAAGGAAGTTTCATGCAATAAGGACTCTATATAATACTGTACGCTTTCTTGAATTTGTTCTAGATTTGGGGACTGTGAAAAGACCCCTGGTGGCATGTCTGGTGGGATAAGTGTGTGTGTCAGAGCTGTGTGTAAGTTGACTATGCAAACAATTTGGGATTTTCAACACATTCATGTTTCTTATAAAAAGAAGTGATGCAGTCTGTCTCTCCTCAACTCTTAGCCAAGAGAGACTGGCATGCATAGTATTTATATCAGCTCTCTGGTTACAATGAAGAGCAAAACGTGCCTCTCTGTTCTGGGCCAGCTGTGGCTTAATTAGGTCTTTCCTTGCAGCACTGGACCACACGACTGGACAATAATCAAGATTAGACAAAACTAGAGCCTGCAGAACTTGCTTTTTGGAGTGTGGTGTCAAAAAAGCAGAGCATCTCTTTATTACAGCCAGACCTCTCCCCATCTTTACAACCATTGAATCTATATGTTTTGACCATGACAGTTTACAATCTAAGGTAACACCAAGTCATTTAGGGGGACCTTTAATCTGCTTGGAGTTACCCTGGATTGTAAACTGTCATGGTCAAAATATATTGATACAACAGTAGCTAAGATGGGGAGAAGTCTGTCCATAATAAAGCGCTGCTCTGCCTTCTTAACAACACTATCAACGAGGCAGGTCCTACAGGCCCTGGTTTTGTCGCACCTGGACTACTGTTCAGTACTGTGGTCAGGTGCCACAAAGAGGGACTTGGGAAAATTTCATTTGGCTCAGAACAGGGCAGCACTGAGAGAGCTAACATTAATGACATGCATGTCAATCTCTCACGGCTCAAATTGGAAGAGAGATTGACATCATCATTACTTATTTCCGTAAGAGGTGTTGACAAGCTGAAGGTACCGAGCTGGACACCTATGCATACCCCACAAGACATGCCACCAGGGGTCTCTTCACAGTCCCCAAGTCCAGAACTGACTATGGGAGGCGTACATTACTACATAGAGCCATGACTACATGGAACTCTATTCCACATCAGGTAACTGATGCAAGCAGTAGAATCAGATTTAAAAAGCGGGTAAAAATACACCTTATGGAATTGCGGGGACAGTGAAGTAACACAAACATAGGCACAGACACATGCATACACACACATGATAACATACACACTATACACACACGTACACATGGACTTTGTGTTGTAGATATGTGGTTGTGGAGTATGGGCCTGAGGGCACACACTTAATGTGTTGTGAATTCTGTAATTAATGTATTGTAATGTTTTTAAAATGGTAGAACTGCCTTAATTCTGCCGGACCCCAGCAGCAGCTAATGGGGATCCATAATAAATTCAAATAAAAAGGTTTCAGAAATGTTTTGGTACCCTTCCTCAGATCTGTGCCTCGACACAATCCTGTCTCGGAGCTCTACGGACAATTCGTTTGACATCATGGCTTGGTCTTTGCTCTGACATGTACTGTCAACTGTGAAACCTTATACAGACAGGTGCGTGCCTTTCCAAATCATGTCCAATTAATTTAATTTACCACAGGTGGACTCCAATCAAGTTATAGAAACATCTGAAGGATGATCAATGGAAACAGTATGCACCTGAGCTCAATTTCAAGCCTCATAACAAAGGGTCTGAATACTTATGTAAATAAGGTATTTCTGTTCGTAAGTTTTTAACATTTGCTAAATAAATAAAAAAACTGCTTTCGCTTTGTCATGATGGGGTATTGTGTGTGATATCTGACGAAAATGTAATATTTAATCAATTTTAGAATATGACTATAACGTAACAAAATGGAGTCTAATGGACTAAATGAATCATGATAAAAGTGTCCTCCATTCCTGGAGTTTGAGTTCTCACTTATGACACCAATGCAACAGGATAACTTTCATATCATGAATTTCAGGGAATGGAGGAATGGAGGTTATTTTCTAAATGTAATCGGATAAAGTTACTAGTCACTTGTCCAAAATTGTAATCAGTAACGTAACTTTTGGATTACCCAATCTCAGTAACGTAATCTGATTACATTCCGTTACATTTAGATTACTTTCCCCTCAAGAGGCATTAGAAGAAGACCAAAATGTACGTTACCAATTGAACAACATCTATTGCAGGATAAATCAATGTTAAAGTTTACATAGCTGGCCATATATGGATGTTAAGTTTTACTTTATGGGTTTCTTCTAACCCATCGCTTTCTACTACATATAATAATATGATTAAATTATTTTTTTAAAGTA
>QNTS01000053.1:1195808-1213659 GCA_003317085.1 Hucho hucho | reverse complement strand
GTATATCAGAATTCCAGTCATTCCAATAAATGTTATACCCCTTGATCTTCAAGAATAGGACTTGGCAATATGATAGTACAGATTAATTGTTTTACCTGAGCATAACCCCAAAACTAAGGACTTATTAGTCAGCCCAACTCTGTTGTTTATGATTTTGTTGTCATGGAGGACATGATTCGAGTTAAATGCTGTGCTCATGGAATGGCATGCTTTGAGCACTACTAAAAAGTGCTATTTACATGTGAAAAATGAATACCATATGCTGCATTTGCTATAGGCCTTTTGTTTACCTTTTTTTTCGTGACCCTTTGATATCTTGATAATGTGCAGCTGTTTAAAGGGAAAATCCACAGATGAAACAAAAACAAAACATCCGCCGTGCCTCTGTTTTGGTAAAAACATGAGGGATGGGCCTGGAGAAATGTAACTACTCTCAGATTAATAGACAGAGCTATGGATGCAAGGACTGACCATCCATGATATCCAAATTATTGTTTTAACCATGTTATGAGGCTATACAGTGTTTGTTTACATTTACAATGTTTACAAACATTGGAGAAAAACAAGCTTATATTTTGGGTACTCATATAGTGTGACAGTTGAACTAAGCTCATGAGGCAAGTTATATTCTTCAACAATCAATTAATATATCATTTATAAGTCCAAAAACGTATGTAGAAACTACAGATTGCCCTTTAAGTCTATCAAAAAATGAGTTTGACGATATGTGCATTAGGCCTATGGATTTTTTTGTCTTATCAACATGAATTAGATTGAGCAATAAAAGCCCCACTTTTAATCCATAGGTTTGGATCCTCACTTTGCAGCTGTTGCATAAGTGCATTTTTCACTGTCTGTCCAGTGGTTTCAAAAACAATGATTGATAGGCAGCTTAAACTTATTGAATTCAAACATTATTGGGTTCAAATACAAATGTAGATTTGTGAACAGGCATCCAGAACAACCACAATCCATAAGGCGCAAATAGCTAAATGAGAGAGCAGCAGTGTGATTCACATCAATGCGCTATGTAGATATCAATAATAAGTGACATCCGTATAGCCGTAGACTGCACCACTGCTGTCATCCTTACCCCCAAGCGTTTATCTGCATGCCAACAGTAGTCGCACCAATGGAAGACATAGCTTGGACTGTAGCCTACAAAAGCCTATTCCTGCTCTTTTCCCGCGATCCATGAAACACATTTGATGTGTCATCATAGTTGTCTCTGAATTATGGTCAGACTCACTCTTGTTGAACAGATTTAAACTTGATCCTTTTTTCAATGCTGATTTGAATGTCATTGAGAAAACAGAGAAGTGTCAAAGATTTGTTTTTGAAAACACCCTTTCTGAATTTAAAAGTAATACTCAAAGTAATTATTTAGTTTTTCAAAAGTATCTGTAATCTGATTACAATATTTTGCTGGTAACGTAACGGATTACAGTTACCATTTTTTTTGTAATCCATCCCAAACCCTGATGAATTCATGGAAATCATGGCATCAATTGAATAGCTATTGAATTTACATGGAAAGGTTGAACCAGGGGAGAAAAGGGACAACAGGCCCTAGCTGTGTTGTCATTTATAACCACTCCACTCTGTTGGATACAGCTTTGTTACTGTACATACCAGACGGTGACTATTTGAGCATGAGATTCTATTTAAGATTTCCCAGTCCAGGGCAGGCTTTTTGCATTTGAATTTTGAACTGCAGTGAGCTTTCTATCACAGCTCTCTGCGATCAGAGGCCCCCATAGCTTTGACTGGGATAAACACCTCTGATAGCTCCATATTTCAACTCAAATACCATGCGGTTATTATCAGTCATGCCCTTTTATACAGCGCACACACAAACACACACACACACACACACACACCACACACACACTTTAAATTGGTAGATTACTCTTTAGTCCATACAATTTAGAGAATGCAGAGCATTTTCATCACCACAAGGCCCCTGCAATCAATAAGTCGATACCCACTACCCACATCCTTGAATTCCACCGCTGCCTGCCTGCCGGTGGGTACTTTCTCCATGAAAGAGACAGGTGTCATACTGAAGCATTCACACGCTCTATCAAACTACGTCTGCTTTTATATTCCTGTCTCTTTTTAGAAAACACTACATTTTACATGTACAATTTAGTCATTTTGCAGACACTTATCCAGAGTGACTTACACTAAAAAGCCTTGTAGGTTGCAGTGCATTTTGGGATATCTAACATTCAACTCTTTTTCTTCAACACTGAAATGAACTCTTTCAACCTAGTGTGTATGTCCTATATGCAAGTAGCAAATGCCAATCCCCAACAGCTAAATTTGAGCTCATAGTATATTTTCTTTAAATTCTCTTGTCTTTCTCTCTTTCCTTCTAAGAAGACAAGTAGCCTGTGTTTTCAGTGTAAATGTACGCTATTACTCATATCCTTCAGTGGATGGTCAAAGCTACCGGTACGTACATGTTTAATTAATGTTACACACTGCACTCTGTCTCACCCCCCCATAAGGTGAAGACACAGCATGTTGAAAACGTAACACACATTAAGAAGACGGTACAATCCTTGTACTATTCTCCTTCGGGCTCCTGGCCTGCAATCGCCGTGATGGCACAAAGCAGTGCCAGTCTTCTGTTAAAGGATCCTGCTGACGAAGTTGAAACTCTACCCCCCCCCATTCCTCCTCCCTCTCTCCTCTCTCTCCTCCTCCTCCCTCTCTCCTCTCTCTCTCTCTCTCTCTCTCTCCTCCCTCTCCTCCTCCCTCTCTCTCTCTCCTCCCTCTCTCCTCCTCCCTCTCTCCTCCCTATCTCCTCCTCCCTCTCTCCTCTCTGTTCTACCTACTCTGCCTAACAGATGAGAGTTCAGCCATCCTCGTTTGTCACCATTGACTTCCTGCTTGCTGCGTTTCTGACCAGTGACACAGAGACTCATACAATTGGATTGACCGTGGAAATGAGGATGAAAAGCCCCTTATCAGCACTTTGCCTTATTGCCTTATCGCCATGCTCTCCTCTCTTCCTGACAATGAGGTGGCTCGTTCCCTCGTTCTCCCCTCTTTCTCCCCTTCTCACCCGCCAATGGAGTTCTGGTTCTGGAGATGATCAATTACCCCCGATGTGTCCTCCGTCCAATCAAATAGGGAGGAGAGACCTAGTGATGCAAGAACACCACAGAGAATGGGAGAGGAAATCTGATTTATAAAATACATATATTTTACATTTTACTGCATTTGTTTAGGAGTATATTTGGCAATGTTGTTACTTAGATAAGAATTTCATACATTTTGAAGTTGGAAGTACTCTAGTTGAAACAAGTTGGACATCGATGACAAGGAACGGACCACTGTCTTGACCTCCTGTATGGTGACATTTATCCTCTCCTGATATGACCAGTGTCCTGTCTTTTCCTGATATGACCAGTGTCCTGTCTTTTCCTGATATGACCAGTGTCCTGTCTTTTCCTGATATGACCAGTGTCCTGTCCTCTCCTGATATCACCAGTGTCATGTCTTCTCCTGATATTATCACCAGTGTCCTGTCCTCACCTGATATCACCAGTGTCCTGTCCTCTCCTGATATGACCAATGTCCTGTCTTCTCCTGATATGACCAGTGTCCTGTCCTCTCCTGATATGACCAGTGTCCTGTCCTCCGCTGATATGACCAGTGTCCTGTCCTCTCCTGATATCACCAGTGTCCTGTGCTCTCCTGATATCATCACCAGTGTACTGTCTACTCCTGTTATTATCACCTTTGTCCTGCATCAGAACGAGTGGGCCTAAGGTGACATTACGAGGGTCCTCTCTTCTCACAGATGTTATTGGACAAAACGAAAGGGCCTATGTTACCTACCAGGTCATGATAGATAGCTCCTTGCTTTGGCAGATGAGAAAATGGTGGCAAGACTGACAGGTGCAGATAGGGAAAACAATCTCCAGCAGTAGAAAGCAGAACCGTATACCCATAACAGGTCATCATAGAACAGTGTTCAGTCTGCAAGCCATGGTGAATCAGACAGTCTAGATGAAAGATTGTGATGAGATCAAACTGAAATGTAAAGGTTGTCTATTTTATACTGTTATCTCACAGTGAGAGGACCTCCTATTACATTAAACTTCCCTGGGCTTGTAGTAGGCCTCCAGACATATTCTAAATCGCAAGTTCAGCTGAAGCTCAAACAGGGACTTGGAGACATGGAGTGTGTTGTGACAGCTGTAATCTAGACAGCACAGTGGTTGCCTGTGTTGAGGAAATAGGATTTTAGGAGGTAATCTTACAAGATGTAGTATTAACAGTTTTTTCGGAGACTTGTAAGGAAGACAGAACTTTAAGCTGAAATGGCCCTGAAAATTCCCGTTGAGGAGAGAGATGCAGAGCAGACTATTATGTTGACTGGAGGTCATCAGCTTTCTGAGATGAAATGAATAAATCATGTTTAAAATAAAGCAAACACAGTTTCCTCTGGTATATTCAAATCAGGGTCAGAATACATGGAGAGAAGAATCATATTTGTAACTCTCTTGGTTGTTTTAATGATAGGACTTTGTATATGTGATGAGGCGTTTTTATTTTAAAAGCATTGGCCTTTTGGGGGCCCTTTCTCCTCCTCCTCCTCCTCCTTCTCCTCCTCCTCCTGTTCTTCCTCCTCCTCCTCCCGTTCTTCCTCCTCCTCCTCCTCCCGTTCTTCCTCCTCCTCTTCTTCCTACTTCCCATCTTCCTCCTCATCTTCTTCCTACTCCCCATCTTCCTCCTCTTCCTACTCCTTCTCCCCCTCCTCCCCCTTATCCCTCCTCCTCCTCATCATCAACTCCTTACTTTGCTCCTACTCTTCCTCCTCTTCTCCACCAAACATCAAGAGCACTGACTGTCCTAATTATGTCCTAATCAAAATGAATATTTAATCCCACCAATGTTGCGTCATCTCAACTCTTTCGAGGCCCCAAGCCATCACATTTTGGGACGGTAATTATTTGTAATTATGGGTTTTCGTTAAAGGCGTAAACAAAGAAAAGAAAATGCAAATTGCTTCTCAGCTCAGAGTGCAAAATAATATAATCAGACCAGCATTTGATAAAAACGTTGAATGGGATTGCATGGAGTTCTTTGACCGAGTTAATATCTGAAAATGTACTGTCTGCTTTTGATTCAATCAAAACATAAATCAGATTTGTTTTCACTTTCAATAAAGGGTAAATTGCTCCATTGACTTCAAGACATAAAGAAGGAGTTCCATGTGTGCTCTGGGAATAGAAAAATATGACAAATGCACTGAGTACACCAGACATTAGGAACACTTTCTGTATGAGAAACAGAGAGAGAGACAGCCAGAGAGATGTCCAAGACAGTATTCACTTAGTACACCAGACATTAGGAACACCTCCGTCGACAGTTGTGCAGAGGGCACGACAACACTTTTTCCCCCTCAGGAGACTGAAAAGATTTGGCAATGGTCCCCAGATCCTCAAAAGGTTCTACAACTGCAACATTGAGAGCATCCTGACCGGTTGCATCACCGCCTGGTATGGCAACTGGCCGGCAACCGACCGTAAGGCGCTACAGAGGGTAGTGCGGACAGCCCAGTACATCACTGGGGCCAAGCTTCCAGACATCCAGGACCTATATACTAGGCGGCGTCAGAGGAAGGCCGAAAAATTGTCAAAGACTCCAGACACCCAAATCATACACTGTTCTCTCTGCTACCGCATGGCAAGCGGTACTGGAGCGCTCACCATGTCATCATCAAAAGACGTTAATGTTTTTTTACACACAAACACACACACACACACCAGTTGTCATCATCTTCAAAGGTTGCTGTTTACAGCATGTTATTGTACTACTCCACCCTGAGAGCCTCTCTGCAGGAGAATGAGGGGGCGCCAGGTAAATTGAGCAGAGTGGACTCCCCACGGCAGGGTTGCTCAAATATGTGTTGTGTTGTATACTGCACTTTGTCAAGTTAAAAGTGGGTTCCTTTAACTAGTGTGGATTCTCATGCATGATACAGTGCAGTGCTTGTGTGTGTCCACTAGCTAGACAATGGGACTCGGGGGGTTGTCAAGAAAGATGACACTGAAACACAGTTAGGGAACATGTTTCTGTTAGACGCACGCACGGACACACACACACACACACACACACAGTTAGGGGCCAATGCATTCTGGTCTAGTATGTACAGTATCAAAGCTGTATCCAACAGAGTGGAGTGGTTATAAATGACAACACAGCTAGGGCCTGTTGTCCCTTTTCTCCCCTAATTGTGAGTGAGTGAGTTCAGTAGGGACTGAATCTGCTAAGATTAGATGCTCTTGGAGCCAGGGAGAGCGAGGGAGAGCGAGGGAGAGCCAGGGAGAGCCAGGGAGAGCCGGGGAGAGCCAGGGAGAGCCGGGGAGAGAAAGGGCTAAATTGTCCAAAGTGTTGCCTTTCTTATCACGCTCTGTCATTCTTTCTCTCACTCTGTCAGTCAGGCCGTCCAGCAGATGCTGTTCTGGGCTGCTGGTTCGGTATGGGGACGGGGTTTAAGTAAAAACTCACGCATTCGGGTGCCAATTTCTTGATTTAACTCAAGCCCAAATTTCAACTTAACTTGTTTTTGCTATGGTGTTTAATTTGTTAGATGATGTTGGGCTGTTATGTCCCTCAACTGCTTTTTAATTTGCTCTTGCTGGATGTGGTTCAACAGAATGTAGCAATATGTATACAGACTGCAGTGCAACAAAATCTAATCTAGACAACATGCTGTTGTATTGTGGGTAAAGTGTCAATACTCCACCTTTAAATGTCCGCCTTCTCAGGATGACATTACAATTGTTTATATGCACTATAACAGCGTTTACAGTTTGTAAACAACCCTGTTTCCATCCATTACCCCACACTCAAAACCTGCTCAGTGCTCTCTTGGTGACTAGTATACAGTTCTGTTCATTTCAATGTTCCCCTATGGAGAGAATTCAGCAGAAGAGAAAATGTAAGTCAATTTTCATAATTCAGCAACATTCCAGCCAATGTTGCTGTTCTTTTTTCCACCTGTGACACACACACACCACAGCACACACACACACTTTTCCCCCCCCCACACACACAGAGAGAGATAAACGCACACACACTTTTCCCCACAACAGCGAAATGTAAATGTAGTGTATGATGAATCCAGAAGCGATGTCAGCTGGGGGGAGGTGATGGATGCAATGAGATCCCCATCACTAATGCATAAATAATGACTCCTCTGGAGTAAGTGCACATACACGACTGTGTCTGTGTGTTTGTCTACAATACCATATTCCTGTATCAGTGGCAGCCTATGAACAGAGGCAACGGCCATTCGGACACAGTCTCATTGTGAATTCTGAAACTGTCCATTCAGAATCAGAATCACAGACCTCCTCCCTCTCACCCTCCACTCTTCCCCCTTCCCCCTTCTCAACCTCTCCTCTCAGATCCCCTGTCCTGACTCCGGTCTCCCAGGTCTGTCTCTCTGTCTCCCTCCCTTCTCCCCTCCTCCCTGTCCTGACACTCCGGCCTCCCAGGTCTGTCTCTCTGTCTCCCTCCCTCCACACAGCCTCGCCCTATCCTGGGTTCACACACACAACGACTATGAGACAGATTATCATGTATTTTTTTCTCTCCTTTTTTGAAGTCAGAGAACAGTCACAGGGCTTGTGAAAAGATGTCAAGGGTTGTTAGGAGAGAGAAAGAGGGAGAAAGAGATAAGCATCTGTTTTTTTCCTGTCCCCAAATAACAAACAACATGATGATGCTCAATTAAAGCCTTTTGTTTGTGTGGTGGACAAAGGATTTGTGTGTCAGCATGTACGTCAGGTTTCTATGATGACTTAAGCACTCACATCAAGTAGCAATAGGGCTACACCTAAATGTTAAATCAATATAAAAGCTACAGACTGTAACCAGTGAAGAACATAGAAAATATGGTATCACTCTTTATGCATCAAGGCTGATAGTGGGGCTTGGTATCAATAATTTGAGTCTTCACAAAGCTATTTTAAAGATGCAATATGCAACTTTTTGGGTGAACCAACCAAATGCACGTAGAAATGTGAGCTGTAGATCTGTCATTCTCTTTGCAAGCAAGTCTTTGCAAGTAGTCAGAGCCCAGACTTGAACCCGATCAAACATCTCTGGAGAAACCTGAAAATAGCTGTGCAGCAACACTCCCCATCCAACCTGACAGAGCTTGAGAGGATCTACGGAGAAGAATGGGAGAAACTCCCCAAATACAGGTGTGCCAAGCTTGTAGCATCATACCCAAGAAAACGCAAGACTGTAATCACTGCCAAAGGTGCTTCAACAAAGTACTGAGTAGAGGGTCTAAATTCTTATGTAAATGTCATATTTCAGGTTTTATTTTTAATGAATTAGCTAAAAATTCTAAAAACCTGTTTTTTCTTTGTCATTATGGGGTATTGTGTGTAGATTGATGAGGGTGGAAAAACAATTTTTATCAATTATAGAATAAGGCTGTAAAGTAACAAAATGTGGAAAAAGTCAAGGGGTCTGAATACTTTCCAAATTCACTGCATATGCAAAAGTATAAGCAATATAAAACTTTTTGGGCGAACCAACTAATTCACATAGAAATGTGAGTTATAGATATGTCATTCTCTTTGCAAGCAAGTCTAAGAAGCAGTAGATCTGTTCTATGTGTGCTATTGCTATGCTTCCCATTCTTAAGTTTCATTGTTGTGTCTTTTACATTTGGTTTTGTACACCAGCTTTAAACAGCTGAAAATATTTTTGTTTATGGAAAATATATTTCATAGTGGTTTAGATGATGATTCGCTACACTATACTGGCTTGTTTTGTTACATAAACTGAAATTAGGTGAACTATTAGAATTTTAGCAACCGGGAAATGGCGGAGCGATTTCTGCATAGTGCACCTTTAAGTGGGTTGTCGTGACAAGATCAGTGGGCATAGTGGAGACTGTTTTAATTGTTGTTCCAGCAGAAACTTTTCCTCTATACATATCTCAAGGAACCATGGATCCCTGTGGGTCTCCTTCAGGCTCACAGGGCAAATCACACACCATCTTTGTCCTTAACCCACCAACAGCAATGATTTCTCAATACTTCCTAAAAATGTAACTAGTCTAGGGTGATTATGTTGACTGACTGAAGTTCCATTGGTTTTGTTCAACAGAATGACAAGCCCTTACAATTAATGGACATATCATCTGGCATGTAATATATAAACCTTAACCTTCATATGGCAAAGAAGGCGTTCACCAGCAAACAAAGACATGATCATTTCTCACTCTCTCCCCTGTCAGAGGGGGAATTAATGGTTGTCTGTGACAAGCCCCTCAATAGCCTTGAGAGGAATTTCACACTGTGCTGCTAAGCTGCTTTAGTGATTGGGGGAGTCACGAGGAAAGGCAGGTATGTGAATATGATCCAATGTGTGCACGGTGTCCATATTAGGACAGCTTCAGAAAGTACTGGACGTGCTGGACGACAGAGGTCTTTCTTTTATGTTACTATAAAAACAAATCACAGTAGATTAAACTTGATAAAATGATAAACACATACACATAAGTACATTTGGAAAGTATTCAGATCCCTTAACTTTTTCCACATTTTGTTACGTTACAGCCTTATTGTAAAATTGATTAAATAAAAAAAAATCCTCAGTAATCTACACACAATACCATATAATGACAAAGTGAAAACAGTTTATTTTTATTTTTGCAAATGTATTAAAGAGAAAAAACAGAAATATCTTATTTATTTGAGTATTCAGACCCTTTGCTATGAGACTCGAAATTGAGCTCAGCTGCATCCTGTTTCCATTCATCATCAATAAGATGTTTCTACAACTTGATTGCAGTCCACCTGTGGTAAATTCAATTGATTGGACATGATTTGGAACGGCTCAGTGACTTTGAACGTGGCACCGTCATAGGATGCCACCTTTCCAACAAGTAAATTCGTCAAATTTCTGCCCTGCTAGAGCTTCCCCGGTCAACTCTAAGTGCTGTTATTGTGAAGTGGAAACCTCTATGAGCAACAACGGCTAAGCCACAAAGTGGTAGGCCACACAAGCTCACAGAACGGGACCGCCGAGTGCTGAAGCTTTAAAAATTGTCTGTCCTTGGTTGCAACACTCAATACCGAGTTAAAACCTGCCTCTGGAAGCAAAGTCAGCACAATAACTGTTTGTTGGGGGCTTCATGAAATTGGTTTCCATTGCCGGGCAGCTGCACACAAACCTAAGATAACTATGCGCAATGCCACAGGTTGGCTGAAGTGGTGTAAAGCTTGCCGCCATTGGACTATGGAGCAGTGGAAATGCGTTCTCAGGAGTGATGTGTCACGCTTGACCATCTGGCAGTCTGATGGACGATTCTGGGTTTGGCGGATGCCAGGAGAACGCTACCTGCCCGAATGCATAGTGCCAACTGTAAAGTGGAGGAGGAATAAACGGTCTGGGGCTGTATTTCATGGTTCGGGCTAGGCCCCTTAGTTCCAATGAAGGGACATCTTAATGCTACAGAATGCAATGACATTCTAGACGATTATGTGCTTCCAAGTTCGTGGCAACAGTTTGGGGAAGGGCCTTTCCTGTTTCAGCATGACAATGCCCCCGTGCACAAAGCGAGGTCCATACAGAAATGGTTTGTTGAGATCGGTGTGGAAGAACTTGACTAGCCTGCACAAAGCCCTGACCTCAACCCCATTGAACACCTTTGGGATGAATTGGAACGCCGACTGCGAGCCAGGCCTAATCGCCCAACATCAGTGCCTGACCTCACTAATGCTATTGTGGCTGAATGAAAGCAATGTTCCAACATCTAGTGGAACGCATTCCCTAGATGAGTGGAGGCTGTTATAGCAGCAAAGGGGGGACCAACTCTATATTAAAGCCCATGATTTTGGGATGATGTATTTGATGAGCAGGTGTCCACATACGTTTGGTCATGTAGTGTATATGTAATCTTGAAAGTGGGCTTACCGTAAGTATAGAATATAATAGGATAGATGCCATGTACTGACAGGGAGAGATACAAGTATTTCCCTTATAGCACCAACCAGTGTCATGGAGATGCATTTAAGATGAAAACCAATTCCACACAGTACACTCCTACTCACTGTTGCTTTAACATTGGCACCGCTGCATGACAATTAACCTCATTTCATAAGTGGCTTAATGATGGATCGGCTTCTTAACTAGCTGTTGAATGGCTTATGTACTGTTTAGCTCTCAACTCAAAGGCATCCATCTGTCATTAGCTTAGCGTTGTGTTGTTATGTCGGCTGCATGCTCATTACTGATCCTGATAGCACATGGAAACAGGTGTTTTAGAATGGAACAACTAATTAAAGATAGAGAGGGATGTCAACACGCTGTTCATTCTACCACCAGCAGAACACACAGCTCTGTCTATGAGGTTCACTGGCTGTATGTCTCTGACAGGGATAGGACAGCAGAATGAAATGGTTGGTGTGGTCTGGCAGGGCGTGTGTGAGTGTGTGTGTGTGTGTGTGTGTGTGTGTGTGTGTGTGTGTGTGTGTGTGTGTGTGTGTGGGGGGAGGGAGAGGGAGAAAGAGAGAGAGAGAGAGAGAGAGAGAGAGAGAGAGAGAGAGAGTGAGACTACAGTGTAATATATAATAGTAAAGTACTTACTATAGAACTCTGTAGTATACTGTAGAATGCTATAGTAAATACGGTAACACTTTACTTGACACCCAGGGTCATAACCATGTCATAATAGCTGACATAATAACTAACCTGTCCTACTATGGTCATAACATTGTCATGACCAATGTTCCCTCTAAGCTGTGAGCGGGCGTGAAGTAGCTCCCTGGGACTGCCATGCAAAATAAATACTGTATCAGACCGCAGAATAAATACTGTATCAGCCCGCAGAATAAATACTGTATCAGCCCGCAGAATAAATACTGTATCAGCCCGCAGAATAAATACTGTATCAGCCCGTAGAGAGAAGCACGAGATTGAAATTCACTCAACACTATCAACATTTTCCTTTACTGTGTCAATTGTGATAGCATCAACGCAATATTAGCCACTTTCAATGCAACATCCCAAAACGAACAATGCAAGAGATTTGGTTTTGGGCAGAACGCATTAGAGTAGGATTCTAATGCATTGACACGCATGACTCAGCCCGTACTCTACAATAGGCCTACAGTGCTTTTGGAAAGTATTCTGACCCCTTGGCTTTTTCTACTTTTTGTTACGTTACAGCCTTATTCTACTCCCTGTTAAATGCAATGCATTCCAGGTGAATACCTCATGAAACTGGTAGAGAATGCCAAGAGTGTGCAAAGGTGTCATCAAGGCAAAGGGTGGCTACTTTGAAGAATCTCAAATATAAAATATACTTTTTTGGTTATTACATGATTCCATATTTGTTATTTCATAGTTTTGATGTCTTCACTGTTATTCTACAATGTAGAAAATAGTAAAATAAAGAAAAACCCTTGAATGAGTAGGTGTGTCCAAACTTTTGACTGGTACTGTATATATACTGTACGTCACATTTGCATAAGTATTCAGACCCTTTACTCAGTACTTTGTTGAAGCACATTTGGCAGCAATTACAACCTTGAGTCTTCTTGGATATGACGCTACAAGCTTGGCACACCTGTATTTTGGGAGTTTCTCCCATTCTCTGCAGATCCTCTCAAGCTCTGTCAGGTTGGATGGGGAGCGTCGCTGCACGGCTATTTTCAGGTCTCTCCAGAGATGTTTGATCGGGTTCAAGTCCAGGCTCTGGCTGGCCCACTCAAGGACATTCAGAGACTTGTCCCGAAGCCACTCCTGCGTTGTCTTGGCTGTGTGCTTTGGGTTGTTGTCCTGTTGGAAGGTGAACCTTTGCCCCAGTCTGAGGTCCTGAGCGCTCTGGAGCAGGTTTTCATCAAGGATGTCTCTGTACAGTACTTTACTCTGTTCATCTTTCCCTCGGTCCTGATTAGTCTCCCAGTCCCTGACACTGAAAAACATCCCCACAGCATGATGCTGCCCCCACCATGCTTCACTGTAGGGATGGTTCCAAGTTTCTTCCAGGCATGATGCTTGGCATTCAGGCGAAAGAGGTTGATCTTGGTTTCATCAGAGCAGAGAATCTTGTTTCTCATGGTCTGAGAGTCCTTTAGGTGCCTTTTGGCAAACTCCAAGCGGGCTGTCATGTGCCTTTTATTGAGGAGCGGCCTCCGTCTGGCCACTCTACCATAAAGGCCTGATTGGTGGAGTGCTGCAGAGATGGTTGTCCTTCTGGAAGGTTCCCCCATCTCCACAGATGAACTCTGGAGCCCTGTCAGAGTGACCATCGGGTTCTTGGTCACCTCCCTGACCAAGGCCCTTCTCCCCCAATTGCTCAGTTTGGCTGGGCAGCCAGCTCTAGGAAGAGTCTTGTTGGTTCCAAACTTAAGAACGATGGAGGACACTGTGTTCTTGGGGACCTTCAATGCAGCAGAAATGTTTTGGTACCCTTCCCTAGATCTGTGACACAATCCTGTCTTGGAACTCAATCCTGTTTTCGCTTTGTCATTATGGGGTATTGTGTGTAGATTGATAAGGAAAACTCTGAATTTAATGCATTTTAGAAAAAGGCTCTAAAGTATCAAAATGTGGAAAAAGTCAAGGGCTTTGAATACTTGTCGAATGCACTGTAGGTGTCCTAACCAGCCCAAAAACAACACAATATATGTCACAGCAGGTCTAAATATATGTGTCATGACAATATTAAGACCATATTATAACAGGTTATGACAAGTTATGTCAGCTGTTTTGACATATTATGACATGGTTATGGCCGTGTCATAAAGTGTTATGACGCTGTGTGTCAAGTGAAGTGTTACTGTAAATACTACAAACACTGTAGTAAATACTACAGTAATGTCTGCAAAAAGCCTACAGTCCGAAAAAACACGACAGTTTTAACTATAGTAAATACCACAGTACTTAATTTGAGTATACCCTGCCCATTCCCCTCACCCATATCCCAATTTGTGCCATCCATAAGTGAGAAACCTACAGTACATGCCAAGCAAACAGGAAAATGCTCATCCAAAGGCGGCGCTCCTAGTGGCCGGGGACTTTTATGCAGGCAAACTTAAATCCGTTTTACATAATTTCTACCAGCATGTTAAATGTCCAACCAGAGGGAAAAAAACTCTAGACCACCTTTACTCCACAAACAGAGACACATACAAAGCTCTCCCTCGCCCTCCATTTGGCAAATCTGACCATAATTATATCCTCCTAATTCCTGTTTACAACCAAAAACTAAAGCAGGAAGCACCAGTGACTCTGTCAATAAAAAAGTGGTCAGATGAAGCAGATGCTAAGCTACAGGACTGTTTTGCGAGCACAGACTGGAATATGCTCTGGGATTCTTCCGATGGCATTGAGGAGTACACCACATCAGTCACTGGGTTCATCAATAAGTGCATCGATGACGTCGCCCCGACAGTGACAGTACGAACATACCCCAACCAGAAGCCATGGATTACAGGCAACATCCGCACTGAGTTAAAGGCTAGAGCTGCCGCTTTCAAGGAGCGAGACTCTAACCCGGAAGCTTATAAGAAATCCCGCTATGCCCTCCGACGAACCATCAAACAGGCAAAGCGTCAATACAAGACTAAGGGAAGCACAGCCGAGAGCTGCCCAGTGACACAAGCCTGCTAAATTACTTCTATGCGCGCTTCGAGGCAAGTAAATCTGAAACATGCACAAGAACATAAGCTGTTCTGAATGACTGTGTGATCATGCTCTCCTTAGCCGATGTGAGTGAGACCTTTAAACAGGTCAACATTACCAGGACTTGTACTCCAAGCATGCGCTGACCAACTGGCAAGTGTCTTCACTGACATTTTCAACTTCTCTCTGTCTGAGTCTGTAATACCAACATGTTTCAAGCAGACCACCATAGTCCATCCGCCCAAGAACACTAAGGTAACCTGCCTAAATGACTTCCGACTCGTAGCACTCACGTCTGTAGCCATGAGGTGCTTTGAAAGGCTGGTCATGGCCCACATCAACACCATTATCCCAGAAACCCTAGACCCACTCCAATTTGCATACCACCCAAACAGATCCACAGATGATGCAATCTCTATTACACTCCACACTGTCCTTTCCCACCTGGACTAAAAAGGAACACCTATGTGAGAATGCTGTTCATTGACAACAGCTCAGCGTTCAACACCATAGCGCCCTCAAAGCTCATCACTAAGCTAAGGACCCTGGGACTAAACACCTCCCTCTGCAACTGGATCCAGGACTTCCTGATGGGCCGCCCCCAGGTGGTAAGGGTAGGTAACAACACATCCGCCACGCTGATCCTCAACATGGGGGCCCCTGAGGGGTGCATACTCAGTCCCCTCCTGTACTCCCTGTTCACTCATGATTGCATGGCCAGGCACGACTCCAACACCATCATTAAGTTTGCTGATGACACAACAGTGGTAGGCCTGATCACCGACAATGATGAGACAGCCTATAGGGAGGAGGTCAGAGACCTGGCCATGTGGTGCCAGGACAACAACCTCTCCCTCAACGTGATCAAGAAAAAGGAGATGATTGCGGACTACAGGAAAAGGAGGACTGAGCACGCCCCCATTCTCATCGACGGGGCTGTAGTGGAGCAGGTTGAGAGCTTCAAGTTCCTTGGTGTCCACATCACCAACAAACTATCATGGTCCAAGAACACCAAGACAGTCGTGAAGAGGGCACGCCAAAATCTATTCCCCCTAATGAGACTGAAAAGATTTGGCATGGGTCCTCAGATCCTCCAAAGGTTCTACAGCTGCACCATCGAGAGCATCCTGACTGGTTGCATCACTGCCTGGTATGACAACTGGTACGCCTCTGACCACAAGGCACTACAGAGGGTACTGCGTATGGCCCAGTATATCACTGGGGCCAAGCTTCCTGCAATCCAGGACCTCTATACCAGGCGGTGTGTCAAAGGAAGGCTCTAAAAATTGTCAAAGACTCCAGCCACCATAGTCATTGACTTATCTCTACTACCGCATGGCAAGCGGTACCGGAGTGCCAAGTCTAGGTCCAAAAGGCTTCTCAACGGCTTCTACCCCCAAGCCATAAGACTCCTGAACAGCTTATCAAATGGCTACCCAGACTATTTACATTGCCCCACCCCCCTTTTTTTACGCTGCTGCTATTCTCTGTTTATTATGTACGCATAGTCACTTTAACTCGACCTACATGTAAAGTCGTGGCCAAAAGTTTTGAGAATGAGAGTTTGCTGCTCCAGTGTCTTTAGATATTTTGGTCAGATGTTACTATGGAATACTGAAGTATAATTACAAGCATTTCATAAGTGTCAAAGACTTTTATTGACAATTACATGAAGTTGATGCAAAGAGTCAATAGTTGCAGTGTTGACCCTTCAGAGGGTAGTGAGGACTGCACAACGCATCACCAGGGGTAAACTACCTACCCTCCAGGACACCTCCAGGACCACCACCACGATGTCACAGGAAGGCCAAAAAGATCATCAAGGACAACAACCACCCGAGCCACTGCCTGTTCACCCCGCTATCATCTAGAAGGCGAGGTCTGTACAGGTGCATCAAAGCTGGGACCGAGAGACTGAAAAACAGCTTCTATCTCAAGGCCATCAGACTGTTAAACAGCCATCACTAACATTGAGTGGCTGCTGCCAACATACTGACTTAAACCTCTAGCCACTGGATGTAACAAATGTATCACTAGCCACTTTAAACAATTTTTTATATAATGTTTACATATCCGACATTACTCATGTCAAATGTATACACTGTACTCTATACCATCTACTGAATCTTGCCTATGCCGTTCGGCCATCGACTCAAATCTCTAGCCACTTAATAATTAAAAGTGGATGTAATAAATGTATCCCTAGCCACTTTAAACGATGCCATTTATATAATGTTTACATATCCTACATTACTCATCTCATACAGTGAGGGAAAAAAGTATTTGATCCCCTGCTGATTTTGTACGTTTGCCCACTGACAAAGAAAGGATCCGTCTATAATTTTAATGGTAGGTTTATTTGAACAGTGAGAGACAGAATAACAACAAAAAAATCCAGAAGAACGCATGTGAAAAATGTTATAAATTGATTTTCATTTTAATGAGGGAAATTAGTATTTGACCCCCTCTCAATCAGAAAGATTTCTGGCTCCCAGGTGTCTTTTATACAGGTAACGAGCTGAGATTAGGAGCACACTCTTAAAGGGAGTGCTCCTAATCTCAGTTTGTTACCTGTATAAAAGACACCTGTCCACAGAAGCAATCAATCAATCAGATTCCAAACTCTCCACCATGGCCAAGACCAAAGAGCTCTCCAAGGATGTCAGGGACAAGATTGTAGACCTACACAAGGCTGGAATGGGCTACAAGACCATCGCCAAGCAGCTTGGTGAGAAGGAGACAACAGTTGGTGCGATTATTCGCAAATGGAAGAAACACAAAAGAACTGTCAATCTCCCTCGGCCTGGGGCTCCATGCAAGATCTCACCTCGTGGATTTGCAATGATCATGAGAATGGTGAGGAATCAGCCCAGAACTACACGGGAGGATCTTGTCAATGATCTCAAGGCAGCTGGGACCATAGTCACCAAGAAAACAATTGGTAACACACTATGCCGTGAAGGACTGAAATCTTGCAGCGCCCGCAAGGTCCCCCTGCTCAAGAAAGCACATATACATGCCCGTCTGAAGTTTGCCAATGAACATCTGAATGATTCAGAGGACAACTGGGTGAAAGTGTTGTGGTCAGATGAGACCAAAATGGAGCTCTTTGGCATCAACTCAACTCGCCGTGTTTGGAGGAGGAGGAATGCTGCCTATGACCCCAAGAACA
>QNTS01000053.1:1184416-1194488 GCA_003317085.1 Hucho hucho | reverse complement strand
TACAGTCGTGGCCAAAAGTTTTGAGAATGACACAAATATTAATTTCCACAAAGTTTGCTGCTTCAGTGTCTTTAGATATTTTTGTCAGATGTTACTATGGAATACTGAAGTATAATTACAAGCATTTCATAAGTGTCAAAGGCTTTTATTGACAATTACATGAAGTTGATGCAAAGAGTCAATATTTGCAGTGTTGACCCTTCTTTTTCAAGACCTCTGCAATCCGCCCTGGCATGCTGTCAATTAACTTCTGGGCCACATCCTGACTGATGGCAGCCCATTCTTGCATAATCAATGCTTGGAGTTTGTCAGAATTTGTGGGTTTTTGTTTGTCCACCCGCCTCTTGAGGATTGACCACAAGTTCTCAATGGGATTAAGGTCTGGGGAGTTTCCTGGCCATGGACCCAAAATATCGATGTTTTGTTCCCCGAGCCACTTAGTTATCACTTTTGCCTTATGGCAAGGTGCTCCATCATGCTGGAAAAGGCATTGTTCGTCACCAAACTGTTCCTGGATGGTTGGGAGAAGTTGCTCTCGGAGGATGTGTTGGTACCATTCTTTATTCATGGCTGTGTTCTTAGGCAAAATTGTGAGTGAGCCCACTCCCTTGGCTGAGAAGCAACCCCACACATGAATGGTCTCAGGATGCTTTACTGTTGGCATGACACAGGACTGATGGTAGCGCTCACCTTGTCTTCTCCGGACAAGCTTTTTTCCGGATGCCCCAAACAATCGGAAAGGGGATTCATCAGAGAAAATGACTTTACCCCAGTCCTCAGCAGTCCAATCCCTGTACCTTTTGCAGAATATCAGTCTGTCCCTGATGTTTTTCCTGGAGAGAAGTGGCTTCTTTGCTGCCCTTCTTGACACCAGGCCATCCTCCAAAAGTCTTCGCCTCACTGTGCGTGCAGATGCACTCACACCTGCCTGCTGCCATTCCTGAGCAAGCTCTGTACTGGTGGTGCCCCGATCCCGCAGCTGAATCAACTTTAGGAGACGGTCCTGGCGCTTGCTGGACTTTCTTGGGCGCCCTGAAGCCTTCTTCACAACAATTGAACCGCTCTCCTTGAAGTTCTTGATGATCCGATAAATGGTTGATTTAGGTGCAATCTTACTGGCAGCAATATCCTTGCCTGTGAAGCCCTTTTTGTGCAAAGCAATGATGACGGCACGTGTTTCCTTGCAGGTAACCATGGTTGACAGAGGAAGAACAATGATTCCAAGCACCACCCTCCTTTTGAAGCTTCCAGTCTGTTATTCGAACTCAATCAGCATGACAGAGTGATCTCCAGCCTTGTCCTCGTCAACACTCACACCTGTGTTAACGAGAGAATCACTGACATGATGTCAGCTGGTCCTTTTGTGGCAGGGCTGAAATGCAGTGGAAATGTTTTTTGGGGATTCAGTTCATTTGCATGGCAAAGAGGGACTTTGCAAATAATTGCAATTCATCTGATCACTCTTCATGACATTCTGGAGTATATGCAAATTGCCATCATACAAACTGAGGCAGCAGACTTTGTGAAAATTTATATTTGTGTCAATCTCAAAATTTTGGCCACGACTGTACATATTACCTCAATTACCTCGACTAACTGGTGCCCCCGCACATTGACTCTGTACCAGTACCCCCTGTATCCCTGTATACAGCCTTGCTATTGTTATTTTACTGCTGCTCTTTAATTATTTGCTACTTTATTTTCTTATTTTTTACTCATTTCTTTTTTACATAACACATATTTTTCTTAAAACTGCATTGTTGGTTAAGGGCTTGTAAGTAAGAATTTCACTGTAAGGTCTACACCTGTTGTATTCGGCACATATGACAAATACAATTTGATTTGATTTGAAGTACAGACCATATATTGTGTTCCATACAGGGAACAGAAAATATCAGACGCTCTGAACTATCTGGTCAGACCTCAGTCCTGCCTATCTACAGGTTATGGAACATGTGCTTTTATAGTATTTCTTCCTTAGGTTTCCTCAAGGAGAAAGCCTACACTTATATGTCAAAGTTAATAATTCAAAACCACTATAGTAAATATGACAGAGAGAGAGAGAGAGAGAGAGAGAGAGAGAGAGAGAGAGAGAGAGAGAGAGAGAGAGAGAGTGAGTTTGCATTACTGATCTCTACATCCTGGTTCTTCTCAGACAAGAGGAAGCTGGTGGGTGGAGCTATAGGAGGACGAGCTCATTGTAATGGCTGGAATGGAATTAATGGAATGGAGTCAAACATGTGGTTTCCATATTTTTTATGGGTTTGATACCGTTCCATTAATTCCATTCCAGCCATTACAATGAGTATGTCCTCCTATAGCTCCTCCCACCAGCCTCCTCTGTCTCGGACAGTGGAACACACACAGACACAGACACTCACACACACCAACGCACATGCACACGTGCACAGACACACACATCAACCAACCTGACACGTAGATAGATAGCACATGTCAACATTTAAATCCAGTGCACACCAGGCAGGTTTCTGTGAGAGAGCAGAGAAATAGTTTTTCTCGCACTACTCTTTCACACCCATGAAAATGGCAGAGTGATTTATGCGTTTCCACTTGAAATATGAATTTTGTAGCATGTTGGAAATTTGGCAGGAAAAATGATTAAACTAGAGACTCAAAGCAGATGAGAGAGAGCCAATGGAGAGAAAGCGCTTGATGTGATTAATATTAATAGTGTGTGTGTTCTATTGTCATCCTTGAGGTTCTGACAGTTTTGTTTTTTTTAATGGGGGGGGGGGCTGAGGTTTGTTACATCAACAGACCCTTCCTCTTTTACCCATGATCCAGCTGTGAGAGGGAGCTATTGAAATAACGCCCTGAGTAGGGGATGTGGCGAGGTAGAGAGCAGGACAGGAGGACAGAGGGAAAAAGGTTATCAGGGTACATAAGCTATTTCTTTGAAAAGTAGAGGTCACCCACAGCGGTGAACACACCACAGAGAGCAGAATATCTACATGAACTCAGGGTGGTGAGAGGATACGAACAAAGGGAGAAGCGCAGGCTACATTGTGCTCCAACCAGGACTTCCGTGAAAACAGAGAATTTATTAATTTTGCAACCCTGACTAAAACTGACTCACACTTTTGCACAACCACATTTAACCTAACCCCTCTGAATCAGAGAGTTGCGGGGGCTGCCTTAATCAACGTCATCGGCGCCCAGGGAGCAGTTGTTCTGGGGATTAACTGCCTTGCTCAGGAGCAGTTCTCTGAATCAGAGAGGTGCGGGGGGCTGCCTTAATCGACATCCACGGCGCCAGGGGAACAGTGGGTTAACTGCCAGCTTGGGGATTCGATCCAGCAACCTTTCGTTTACTGTTCCAACACTAACCGCTAGGCTACCTGCCGCAAAAGCTTTTTCCAGAAACATTGTTTAGTTGATCTTGATCATTGTTTGTTTCTTGCTGCATTATGTAACCAAGCTTGTCCAATTGAGTACAGAGCGATGATGTATAATGCTATGTCTTCTTAGACAGTAATGATTTGATACTTTACAAATCAAAGTGGTTTTCAGTAACAATGTTTCAGTCAAGAGTATTCAACCTTATGTACAGTGCATTCGGAAAGTATTTAGACCCCTTTTGTTACCCTACAGCCTTACTATACAATTGTATTAAAAATAAAAAGCATGAATACCTTATTTACATAACTATTCAGACCCTTTGATATGAGACTCAAAATTGAGCTTAGGTATATCCTGTTTCCATTGACACTCCTTGAGATGTTTCTTCAACTTGATTGGAGTCCACCTGTGGTAAAATTAATTGATTGGACATGATTTGGAAAGGCACACACCTGTCTATATAAGGTCCCACAGTTGACAGTGCATGTCAGAGCAAAAAACAAGCCATGAAGTCGATGGAATTGTCCATGGAGCTCCAAGACAGGATTGTGTCGAGGCAAAGATCTGGGGAAGGGTACCAAAAAAGGTCTGCAACATTGAAGGTTCCCAAGAACAAAGTGGTCTCCATCATTCTTAAATGGAAGAAGTTAGCAACCACCTAGAGCTGGCCGCCTGGCCAAACTGAGCAATATGGGGGAGAAGGGCCAGGGAGGTGACCAAAAACCTGATGGTCACTCTGACAGAGATCCAGAGTTCCTCTGTGGAAATGGAAGAACCTTCCAGAAGGACAATCATCTCTGCAGCACTCCACCAATCACACCTTTATGGTAGAGTGGCAAGATGGAAGCCATTCCTCAGTAAAAGGCACATGACAGCCAGCTTGGAGTTTGCCAAAAAGCACCAAAAGGACTCTCAGAACATGAGAAACAAGATTCACTGGTCTGGGACTGGGAGACTAGTCAGGATTGAGGGAAAGATGAACGGACCAAAGTACAAAGAAATCCTTGATGAAAACCTCCTCCAGAGCGCTCAGGACCTCAGATTGGGGTGAAGGTTCACCTTCCAACAGGACAATGACCCTAAGCACACAGCCAAGACAATGCAGGAGTTGCTTCGGGACAAGTCTCTGAATGTCCTTGAGTGGCCCAGCCAGAGCCCGGACTTGAACCCAATCTGACATCTTTGGAGAGACCTGAAAATAGTTGTGCAACGATACTATCGATCCAACCTGACAGAGCTTGAGAGGATCTGCAGAGAAGAATGGGAGAAACTCCCCAAATACAGGTGTGACAAGCCTGTAGCGTCATACCCAAGAACACTCAAGGCTGTAATTGCTGCCAAAGATGCTTCAACAAAGTACTGAGTAAAGGGTCTGAATACTTACGTAAATGTCATATTTCTTCAGTTAGTGCTAAACACGGCTGCTAGAATCTTGACTAGAACCAAAAGAATATATCATATCTTCAGGATTTCATCGATGCCCAAGGCCTGAAGGCCTTACATGGAAATGAAGAGTTTCTTTCCACAACGCTATAAATCCATTTTGAAAAATGTTGGGTAAATTCGCTTTTATTGTTTAAAGAACCAATGAAAGAGATTGGTGTGTTTTTCACTATATAATTGTGACAGGTGAGTTGTTCAATGACAGACATCTATTTGTTTAAAATCTAACACTTGATGGTTTCCTTTTCAGAGACAAATAATAATATATCCACCTCACACTCAGAGAAAAAAATAGTGCTGCTAGGTTTTCACAGTCAAATGTAACAAATATTAAAAAAAAATATAAAGAACTGTACAAATTATACTTTTCTGACATCAATATTTTACAGTAATACAGTATAAGATCTGTGGGCTCTATTTTCAGCTGGCGTTAAGACGGCGCTCGTGTCAAACGCACATTAGTTTGTAATTTCGTCATGTAAAAACTGCCGGACTGGCCCTAATGCCAGGTACAGCAATTTACCTGTCTAACATCAGCACGCTTGTGCTCAGATGAGATGGGTTAGAATATATAGGATAGAAACACTCCATTCCAGCTAAACAATGGATATACATTGTACAAAACATTAGGAACTGCTCCTTCCATGACATAGACTGACCAGGTGAATCCAGGTGAAAGCTATGATTCCTTATTGATGTCACCTGTTCCACTTCAATCAGTGTAGATGAAGGGGAGGAGACCAATTAAAGAAGGATTTTTAAGCGTTGAGACAATTGAGAAATGGATTGTGTATGTGTGCCATTCAGAGGGTGAATGGACAAGACAAAATATTTAAATGCCTTTGAACAGGGTATGGTAGTAGGTAACAGGCGCACTGGTTTGAGTGTATTAAGAATGGTCCACCACCCAAAAAACATCCATCCAACGGCAGGCCAGTGGTAGAAAATGGGTCATTGATGAAATAGGACAGAGCAGGCTGACACAAATTGTGCAGAGCAACAGACGGGCGACAGTTAGTCAACTGACAGTCCAGTACAACATTGATGCACAAAGACCCATAAAAGAATGCACAACTTGTCGTACCTTGACACGAATGGGGTATGGCAGAGTATCGCTTCTTTCAGCAAAAAAACAAGAAACTGCGTTTGCAGTCGGCTAAGGAAGGAAAACACTAGGCACTGAAGAATTGGAAAAACATTGCCTGGTATGATGGATCCCTGTTCCTGCTGTTTCAGGGTGATGGGAGGACTAGGCTATCCAGAAAACTACAAGTACATGCATCCATCATGCTGTGTATTAACATGGCAGGCTGGTGGTGGTGGTGGTGGTGTGATAGTGTGGGGTGTATTTTCATGGCACACCTTGGACCCTTTGTTAAAAGTGGAGCAACGTTTGAATGCTAGGATATCTGAACATAATTTTCAATCAGATGTATCCCTTCATGGCAGCAGTGTATCCATCTGCAAATTGATTTTTTTCAGCAGTATAATGTCCCATGCCACAAGGCTAGGATTGTTCTGGAATGGTTCCACAAACATGATAGTGAATTCAGCATACTGCAGTGGCCTTCCCAGTCACTAGATCTCAATCCGATTGAGCACAGTAGCGGGGCGTGGGTAAAGCCAAGCCAGTAAAAATGGCATATTAGAACCTATGTTGTGATAATCGTGTTGTTTGCTCTACAACCCATTCGTTCATATGCCACCGTGATATACAATGCCATGACAACAGTCACACAGTGGCAGAATAAATTCAACTACACATATGTTTGTTTCATCACAAAACCGGAAAGCAACATCTGTCCTGTAAAGTCCACAAAGTAAAAATTGCATACAAACAGTTATATCACCTGCAGTACTAACAGGCAATTTAATGTTTTACTAAACTACTGATTTAGAACCACAGAGTTACCGAAAGTCAGCACAAAGACAACAGGAGCACTCCCTATTCCAGCACCATTTCAACTTCAACATTTACACATCATCAAATCAACAAGGCTATAGACGCATAGTTAAATACACTGAAAACAAACTTAAAGATACCAAAAACAATTTAGTCCAGTCAATGTTGCTAAATATCATGTGGCTGTCCATGGTACTGATTTCTGTGTGTGTGCGTGCGTGCGTGGCGCAAGAAAAACAACTTTTTTTTTATCACCCTAACTGTAGACTAGTTGAATGCCAATGCCATCCTCCTCTCTTTCATGTTGGCAAAACAGTCTATGGCTTTGTCATATAGTACAAATTTAGTTTTTGTTGTCAAAGGTTACCTAGCTAAGATGCTTGCTAGCCTGACTTCCTCGCATGGGCAACAATAAACCAGCTAACTTAGCTAGCTAGTTAGTTAATGTGAGCCCACTAGGCTACATCTAGGCTACATACTGAACTTCAATCGTCTCAGGCCAGTGGCACAACACATTCATTTATGGTTAGATCAGGAATCGGCGTCATAATCATTGGCCTGTACAGAGAAGTCAAAACCACAAGTCAAAATCCCCATCTCCATCCATGGCTTAGGAAAGGGCAAATTTAGTCAGCTAGCTACTTCAGGATATCAACACAAGCAAACCAGAAACAACGGAGGTGATTTAATTGGTCTGAAGCCAAATCCAAACTGGTCACCCTTGGTGGGCATTTTGCTGCACCGGAACAACCCACAGTTGATCTCAGCTCAACGCTGATTGGTTAATTATTTAATAATTTTTCATCAAGGTGAGGCCAAATGCTTGCTGGCATCAATCACTCAAATGCTACGGCGGCAACATGTTATACTCTTTTGGTCCAGACAGGATCAGATACATGGGCTACACATACTGAGACAGAGATTCAGCCACTTGTGAATTGACGTAAAATGATGAAAACACAGAGAGAGATGAAAGATACATTATTTTATAATTTTAATTTATTTATTAGTCAAATATTTTGGGAAACCTGGCTTCCCTTGGCATCCATGAATACACGTCACTGATTCAGTATCTGTGGGAAGAGATGGAACAAGCTATTCGGATCAGAGATTTTATTTATTTTATTAAACTAGGCAAGCCGGTTAAGAACAAATTCTTATTTACAATGACAGCCTACCTAAAAGGCCTCCTGCAGGGACGGGGGCTGGGATTAAAAATAAAAATATAGGGCAAAACCCACATTACGTCAAGAGAGACACCACAACACTATATAAAGAGAGACAACAACATAGCATGGCAGCAATACACGACAACACAGCATGGTAGCAACACAACATGACAACAACATGGTAGTAACACAACATGGTAGCAACACAAAACATGGTACAAACATTATTGGGCACAGACAGCAGCACAAAGGCAAGAAGGTAGAGACAACAATACATCACACGAAACAGCCACAACTGTCAGTAAGAGTGTTCATGATTGAGTCTTTGAATGAAGAAATGGAGATAAAATTGTCCAGTTTAGGTGTTTTTTGCAGCACGTTCCAGTTGCTAGTTGAACAGAATGTGACTGGCAGAACGGGTGTTGTATGTGGAGGATGAGGGCTGCAGTAGGTATCTCAGATAAGGGTGTCACGCCTGCTCCCGCTCCCCCTCTCTGGCGCTCTTGTTTTGTTATATGTCCGTTGTTTCATTAAATGTTCACTCCCTGTACTTGCTTCTCATCTCCAGTGTCTGTCCTTACAAGGGGTGCATGAAGCCTAAGAGGGCTTTATACATAAGCATCAACCAGTGAGTCTTGCGACAGATATACAGAGATGACCAGTTTACAGAGGAGTATAGAGTGCAGTGATGTGTTCTATATGGAACATTGGTGGCAAATCGGAAGGCCTAGTGGTAAAGAACATCTAGCCGCTCGAGAGCACCCTTACCTGCCGATCAATAAATTACGTCTCCGTAATCTAGCATGGTTAGGATGGTCATCTGAATCAGGGTTTGTCAGCTGGGGTGCAAGAGGAGCGATTACGATAGAGGAAACCAAGTCTAGATTTAATCTTTGCCTGCAGCTTTGATATGTGCTGAGAGAATGATGGTGTGCTGAGAGTTGGTAGATCCACTACCAACTTGACACAACTGTGGAAAACTTGAAGTCAACATGGACCATTGAAGTCAACACCTTGTAGTGTCCATAACCTGACGATTTGAGGCTATTCTGAAGGCAAAAGGGGGTGCAACTCATTATTAGGAAGGTGTTACTAATGTTTTGTACGATCAGTGTATAGCGTTTTGCAAAAAAAAACATTTTAAAACACACCTAATATCTATGAATTCTAAATCTTAGAAAAGTCATATTTTACACACACACATAAAGGTACCCATAAGCAAAAAAATCTGATGAAAAAACAAAAATCTGAAAAATTGGTGGATACAGTATATTTTGGAAAGAAACTCTTCAAATGGCTTTTTGTTATAAAATGGTTAGTTCCTGACAAAAAATATTGAATGGTGAGAGCTCTGGGAGAATCTAAGCAAGAATCTAAGTAAATCACTTTTTTGTTGAGTTTTTGCGGCTGCAACAATAGTCGTACAACTATACTCGCATACAATTAAAATCCCTTATTTCCTACACTATTCATATTTCTTTCCTTTTCAATGTTTGTCATTGTATTTGGGCCAGTGAATATTCTTCCTTTGTGTTGTGTTCCTGTAATGCTAAACCAGCAGAGGGAGCCATCACCTGAGTCATGACGGTGCTCCACTCCCTTTGGCTTCCTCTGCATCAATTTCCTGTTTGGTTTGCTATTTAGCCTGTAACCATGCCTGTACTCATTGCGAAGTATTGCCAGTTACCCTGCCTTACCGAGCGTTTTGATTACCTGTTGGACTGATGTTTTTGTTAAGATCTCTTGCCTGCCTACTGACCTATGCCTTTTGGATTACCCCTTTGGATGACGACAGATCTGACTGCTTCTCTGGTTTTGACCCTCTGCCTGCCTTATCGTATATGTTCCAGCAACCTGCCCTGAATAAACTTCCGCACATGGATTCTAACTCTGCCTCTGCGTATTCGTTACAGAATACTTCGCCACCCATGAATCCAGCGGAAATTCCGAACATTCAAGCTGCATTCGCTTATCAAAGTGAAGTGTTGAAGGGTTACCAGGAACAACTAACCAAGCTTCAATCAGTCAACAAACATCTAACGAACTACATCCAATCACTCCCACCACCTACACCTAAAACGGTGAGCTTTGCCCTTCCTGATAAGTTTGATGGTAATGCCGAACAATGTAAGGGCTTCGTTCGTCAAATCCAGCTTTACCTTAATCATCAAGGGGATAAATTTGAATCAGAAGAAAA
>QNTS01000053.1:1149968-1179901 GCA_003317085.1 Hucho hucho | reverse complement strand
TTGATCTGGTACTGGTACTCCCTGTATGTAGCTATTACCCCTGCACATTGATCTGGTACTGGTACTCCCTGTATGTAGCTCCATTCTTGTATATTTTATTCCTCTAGCGTTACTATTTTTTTTACTCTGCATCGTTGGGAAGAGCTCGTAAGCAAGCATTTCATGGTAGAGGCTACACCCGTTGTATTCGGCGCATGTGACAAATATTTTTTTGGGGATTTTATTTTATTCTCACGTATCACGCTTGTGACGTCCCTGGCCTTTTGCAGCACTGATGCTTCTGTAATGAGATGCTATATGAGATGTGCCAATGCACCCACACACTGTGACAAAGAGTAAAGCAACATGAGAATGAAATAGTGTGATAGGAAGAGCTTTCAACAGGGAAGATGACATGATGAAAGCAGATAAGGAGCACTAAATGTTCATGCCTTATAACCTACTCAGTGGCCTTGTGGTTAGTGTCCACCCTGAGATTAGCAGCTTGGGGTTTTAATCCCAGGTTCAGTCACACCAAAGACTAAAGTTCTCTAAAAAGGAAATAGGCTCTTGCCCTATGGGCCCTTCAGGATCAGACAAGGCTACTTATTGTACTTTAAATGGCCATGCCAAAATTTATCACAATATTTGATATGAGGCTTGTGTAATTTCAGGTAACATTAAACAGGGGCATAATGCATCTGATGGGGCACAACGTATGTGAGGATGGCTGGGGGCTGGTCAGGAGAGGGGCTATTCACCTCATCCGTAAATTGCATAATTTAGCATTTTTCAAACACCTGAAACAGCTTTTTCCTGCAATCTAGAGCCATAATCAATATCCTTAATTCTATGTCAAAAATATGTTTATTGTTCTGTATATCTAAGCATACCTCTTGAGCTGTCTGTCTGCCTCTTGGCTGGTCCTTTTTTTAAAGAAACATAATATGCTTCTCTGCATCTCTGCTAAAATCTGGGTAAAACACTGAAAGGAATGTGAGTCTTATTCAGTACCTTTAGTTCATGCTTTCTTTTCTAAAGTCTACCAACCTTGCCAGCAGGCATGCCAGCTAAGATACATGTAACTGACAAAATAATGGAAACACTTGAGCAAATGTGGGATACAAATTATATTGAAAGCAGGTGCTACCACACATGGTTCCTGAGTTAATTAAGCAATTAACATCCCGTCATGTATAAAAATGATGGTCAGTTCATTATTTTCACTACCATGGCTATGCCCCCATCCACAGGGCTAAAGTGGTGACTGAATGATTTGATGAGCATGAAAATGATGTAAGCCATATGCCATGGCGGTCTGAATCACCAGATCTCAACCCAATTAAACACTTATGCTAGACTCTTAGAGCGACGTCTGAGACAGCGTTTTCCACCACCATCAACAAAACACCAAATGATGGAATTTCTCGTGGAAGAATGGCGTCGCATCCCTGTGTTTTCTTTATTTTGGCAGTTACCTGTAGTTAGACGAGCTAGCTATTCTAAGTTTATTGATAGCCTGAAATGGCTTCTTGGTAGCTAGTTATGAGGTTGGGAGATTGGGAACCTATCTGGGCCAGCTAAAGACAACTTCATAAAATGTCTAGGTGGCTAGTAGCATTACAGAGAAACAACAAGGTATTTTTTTTTTAACAGGACATATCTGAGGGGGCATGTGCCCCAGTGCCCCCTAACGCCTCTGACGTTAAATTGAATATTCACTCAAATATGTGTGCACGCACACAAACACTCATAATCGCCACACACATAATATTCGAGATAGAGTTCATGGCGTTACACTCTAAAGCTAAGGATCAAAGGTTCTGAGTCCCACAGACAGGACATTCTAACACTGAATTCTGGTTCTCTACAACTCTCAGTCTCCCACTGGCTCATAGAGTTAACACTGGATTTTACAAACACAACTGCTTGGCAAATAGGCGATATAGTATTTAGTATTTAATATTCAGTCTCTCTCACTTTAGAGGCAATACACTTCTTCTTTGTGTGTTTGCATGTGGCAGAATAATACTACTGCTGAGTAGGGTTGCAAAATTATGGAAACTTTCAATAAATTCCCTGGTTTTCCAGAAATCATGGATTGAGGATTCTGGATTCCCTACTTATTCCCTCTTGATTACGGAAATTCTCCAACACGGAATTTCGGGTAAACCAGGGAATTTATTGAAAGTTCACCGAATTTTGCATCCCTACAGCTGAGAGACATTGCCAGACCTACTTTGATTGGTCTTCTAGCTTTTACTTTTACTCCATAATGGATAAAAAATGGTCTTAATTTATATTTGATACTTCGTTTTGGCAGCCGGGCATAACATGCTTTAAATCACAATTTTAAGTCTGGAAATGTGCAACGGATCACAGTTTTCCCAGTTAAGCTCATTTCATGAATCAGTCGGACTCTCTGGCTCTCTCAGCAGCTCTGCGAATTCACCATTCAGAACTTTGAGCATTTGTTAATACCAAACCAAAGATAAGAACACCCCACAGTGATTCATGCTTTGATGAGTTCACTTCTCTCTGGAACAGAATACATATATGGAATTATATTATTGTCCTCTACTACATATATGCATGTGTGTCAATCACCATAACCAGAGCCATATTTTTTATACTGAGTTGGGATATGTGCTCTTCCCCATAGCTAGTGCATCTTCCTACACCATGAGAACCCTTGACAGAGGCGGTAAGCTACTTGAATGCAGTGTATTTTAGGCCTACTCAATGAGAGTGAATGAGTATGCCCAGCCTAGCCCGGGCCCATTGATGGGATGTGAAAGCTACAAGAGCAGAAAAGCATCCTGCAGTGATTCATCCCCTATCTGACTCAAGGGCTCTTTATTAGCTATAAAAAAAAAAATAAGGAACGTTTCAATGGAAAATGAAGGGGAGAGAGAGAGGGGGGAGAAGTATAGAGAGATAGAGAGAGGGGAGAGGAAGAGAGAGAGAGCTTTAGACAGGGAGAGACATAGAGAGAGAGAGAGCTGTGCTTTGTCAAGATTAGATTTGTCTCCAAGCCCCTCAATACTTACCCTACCCGGCATCATTACAGTACCATATTCATGAGATCGACCCTGCAGAGGATACTTTTTGTTTTTCCTTTCCTCCAATAGACATTTTAAAACATCCTCCTTTATTGAGTTTTGTTGGACTTTTAACACCCACAAAGTCTTGGTTAAAATGGATGTGCCTGTCCCTGCCAGGAGATCAGTGCTTTGAACCAATGTGCCGGTAAGGAGAATGTTTCTGTCTCACAGCTAAACGTCACATAGCTCAGAGGGGGAGAAAGGAGGAACAAGGAGGAGAAAAAAAGAGGGGAGGAAGATCTCTGAGAAAAGGAGTGAACCACAAATGGATACCGTCATTATAAGTAGTGAGAGCTAGCGCTCTGCTTAACGTGAAATAAAGGGCCAGCTCTCCTCCCACCATCGACAGCTCGCACAGACACATTTCCCAACACCTCAGTGAGCTGTGCACTAACCTTGAGGTAATTGCTCCATCTAGTGCTGAGGGATTATAGAGAATGAGTCAATGCATGACATATCCTATTGATTACAGTAGGATTAGAGCCCTGTGTGATATGCTATAGTATGGACTAGGAGTCTAGGACTACACTGTTTCACAATATTGGACTTCAGGAATCACACAACTCCAATTCAGAAGAGAACTGACACTGCATCTGAACAATTTAACATGAGGCATGATAGCGTCACTACTGAGGGAGTTGCTGGATTTCAACATTTCCTGGTGCTGTAGTGACTCCTACTGGACATGAAAGGCATTGTCATAGAGGAGAAGAAACGTGACTCTTTCTGCTCCTGTTCTGATAGTAAACCAGCAATTTGGAAAAAATATATTGAAAATAAATTGCTTGTTACAGGCTGTTATCAATGCTAGAACAAACATTGTTAGGGTGACAAACAAAGTAGGGTGGATGTGTTATTAAACATAAAAACACTTATGTTCACTATGCTTAATTCAATGATGTTATGTTTCAGTCAGCAGACATATAGAGTTGAAGTCGGAGGTTTTCATACACCTTAGCCAATTACATTTAAACTCAGTGTTTCACAATTCCTGACATTTAATCCTAGTAAAAATTCCCTGTCTTAGGTCAGTTAGGATCACCACTTTATTTTAAGAATGTGAAATGTCAGAATAATAGTTGAGAGAATTATTTATTTCAGCTTTTATTTCTTTCATTACATTCCCAGTGGGTCAGAAGTTGACATACACTCAATTAGTATTTGGTAGCATTGCCTTTAAAACTTAGGTCAAACATTTCAGGAACCTTCCACAAGCTTCCCACAATAAGTTGGTTGAATTGGGCCCATTCCTCCTGACAGAGCTGGTGTAACTGAATCAGATTTGCAGGCTTCCTTGCTCCCACACGCTTTTTCAGTTCTGCCCACAAATTTTCTATAGGATTGAGGTCAGGGCTTTGTGATGGCCACTCCAATATCTTGACTTTGTTGTCCTTATGCCATTTTGCCACCACTTTGGAAGTATGCTTGTGGTCATTGTCCATTTGAAAGACCCATTTGCGACCAAGCTTTAACTTCCTGACTGATGTCTTGAGATGTTGCTTCAATATATCCACATCGTTTTCCTTCCTCATGATGCCATCTATTTTGTGAAGTGCACCAGTCCCTCCTGCAGCAAAGCACCCCCACAACATGATGCTGCCACCCCTGTGCTTCACGGTTGGGATGGTGATCTTCGGCTTGCAAGCCTCCCCCTTTTTCCTCCAAACATAACAATGGTCATTATGGCCAAACAGTTCTATTTTTGTTTCATCAGACCAGACAAAATTTTTCCAAAAAGTACGATCTTTGTCCCCATGTGCAGCTGCAAACCGTAGTCTGGCTTTTTTATGGCGGTTTTGGAGCAGTGGCTTCTTCCTTGCTGAGCAGCCTTTCAGGTTATGTCGATATAGGACTTGTTTTACTGTGAATATAGATACTTTTGTACCTGTTTCCTCCAGCATCTTCACAAGGTCCTTTGCTTTTGTTCTGGGATTGATTTGCACTTTTTGCATCAAAGTACGTTCATCTCTAGGAGTGTTTATACTTGCATACTATTGTTTGTACAGATGAACGTGGTACCTTCAGGTGTTTGGAAATTGCTCCCAAGGATGAACCAGACTTGTGGAGGTCTACAATTTGTTTTCTGAGGTCTTGGCTGATTTCGTTTGATTTTCCCATGATGTCAAGCAAAGAGGCACTGAGTTTGAAGGTAGGCCTTGAAATACATCCACAGGTACAACTCCAATTGACACAAATTATGTAAATTAGCCTATCAGAAGCTTCTAAAGCCATGACATAATTTTCTGGAATTTTCCAAGCTGTTTAAAGGCACAGTCAACTTAGTGTACATACTCGTATTAATTCCTTTACACTTGTGTGTATAAGGTAGTTGTTGTGAAATTGTTAGATTACTTGTTAGATACTACTGCATGGTCGGAACTAGAAGCACAAGCATTTCGCTACACTGGCATTAACATCTGCTAACCATGTGTATGTGACAAATAACATTTGATTTGAATTAATTTGTGTATGTAAACTTCTGACTTTAACTGTACCTAAACAGTATATGCTGGCACCAGACATTACACAATATTCAGTGGTGAAATCTCTCTTAACGACCCCGTTGCATATTTGAAGCGAGATCACAGATCTTTTTGCATATGCCAACTCTCCCTGAGACACCCTTGGAGAGTTGGGTCACGGCGAGGGTCAGCCATTATCAACGGCAAACCTGGAGCAATTAGGGTTAAGTGCCTTGCTCAAGGGCACATTGACACATTTTTCACATTTGACATACCAAAGTCCTTTAGAGCTGTTTAGTACATTATCATAGAGCTGTTTTAGTACAATATCATAGAGATGTTTTAGTACATTATCATAGAGCTATTTTAGTACAATATCATAGCGCTGTTTTAGTACACTATCATAGAGCTATTTTAGTACAATATCATAGCGCTGTTTTAGTACACTATCATAGAGCTATTTTAGTACAATATCATAGCGCTGTTTTAGTACACTATCATAGAGACGTTTTAGTACATTACCCGAGAGCTGTTAAAGTACAATATCATAGAGCTGTGTTAGTACATTATCATAGAGCTGTTTTAGTACATATCATAGAGCTGTTATAGTAGAATATCATAGAGTTATGTAGTGCATTATCATTGCGTTGTTTAGTATATTATCATAGAGCTGTTTTAGTACAATATCATAGAGCTGTTTTAGTACAATATCATAGAGCTGTTTTAGTACATATCCTAGAGTTGTTTAGTACATTATCATAGAATTGTTTAGTACAATATCATAGAGCTGTTACAGTACAATATCATGAAGCTGTTTTAGTACAATATCATAAAGCTGCTATAGTACAATATCAAAGAGTTGTTTAGTACATATCATAGAGTTGTTTTCGTACATTATCAGAGTTGTTTAATACATTATCATAGAGCTCTTTTAGTACAATATCATAGAGCTGTTTTAGTGCAATATAATAGAGTTGTTTAGTACATTATCATAGATTTCTTTAGTATCTTATCATAGAGCTATTTTAGTACATATCATAGAGCTGTTCTAGTACATATCATAGAGCTGTTATAGTACAATATCATAGAGTTGTTTAGTACATTATCATAGAGCTGGTTAAGTACATTGTCATAGAGCTGTTTTAGTACAATATAATATAGTTGTTTAGTACATTATCATAGAGTTGTTTAGTATCTCATCATAGAGCTATTTTAGTACATATCATAGAGCTGTTTTAGCACAATATTATAGAGTTGTTTATTACATTATCATAGAGTTGTTTAGTATCTTATGATAGAGCTATTTTAGTACAATATCATAGAGTTGTTTAGTACATTATCATAGAGTTGTTTAGTATCTTATGATAGAGCTATTTTAGTACAATATCATAGAGTTGTTTAGTACATTATCATTGAGTCGCTTAGTATCTTATTATGGAGCTGTTTTGGTACATTATCATTGAGTTGTTAAGTACCTTATCATAGAGCTGTTTTAGTACATTATCATAGAGTGGTTTAGTACATTATCATAGAGCTGTTATAGTACAATATTATACAGCTGTTTAGTACATTATCATGGAGTTGTTTAGTATCTTATCATAGAGCTGTTTTAGTACATATCATAGAGCTGTTTTAGTACAATATCATAGAGTTGTTTAGTATCTTATCATAGAGCTGTTATAGTACAATATCATAGGGCTGTTTAGTACAATATAATAGAGTTGTTTAGTACATTATCATAGAGTTGTTTAGTATCTTATCATAGAGCTGTTTTTGTACATTATCATACAGCTGTTTTGGTTTTTGGTACATTAGCGTAAGGTTGCTGGTTTGAATCCCTGAGCCGACCAGGTGAAAAAATCCCTTGAGCAAAGCACTTCACCCAAGTTGCTCTGGATAAGAGCATCTGCTAAATGACTAAACTGTCTTATGTAAATATGTTGCCCCCTATTGAATATATTCAGATATTACATGTATTAGGACCTCAAAGAGCAAGTAACCAGCCCACCTATTGGCTAATTGATTAAATATCATTGTATGAATTGATGGCCTTTCTGACTTCTTGTGGAGATCCTGTGTAACAAATTAGATAAGAAAATAACTTGTCTTTTCTAATGTAAAGTCTAGTAATCAGTGATAACCCCTTTAACATGGATTAATGCAGGTTGAGGGTGGTGAGGCCCACTCAACATAATCATAACATATTGATAGCCTTAACCATACCACCATCTAGGGTGCCCTAGTCCAGTGTTTCCCAAACTCGGTCCTGGGCCCCCCCCTGGGTGCACGTTTTGTTTTTTGCCCAGCACTACACAGCTGATTCAAATCGTCAAAGCGTGATGATTAGTCGGCTATTTGAATCAGCTGTGTAGTGCTAGGGCAAAAAAACTAAACATGCACTTCTTTGAAGTTTTGAAAGAGAAAAAACAACTCATAAGTCAACAACAGCAACATAATAATAATAACAATAATAATAATAATAGCCAAAACTAATACACCAGACCGATTTATAAATTAATGGATGGTTTCATATTTTGTACCGTCACAATAGTTGTTTACTCACATTGATAATTCTGGGAAGCCTTTGTGGGAAGGAGAACTTCACTGTGGTAGGCTTCACATCCTGAGCCAGAGGAAGAGCCTCAGGTCTGGTAGCTTCGAACGATGTTCTTCTGGCGGCCATTGATGCCTCATTATATCTGTCAATGAGTTCTTTACTCACGGACTTGACAAGAATCCTATCAAATGAGTCCTTAGTCAACACGGCCAATTGAAGGATTTTCTCCAAGCCAAACTCCTCCAACATATGTTTGTACACGGCCCTGTACACTTTATGAATCTTCAGGTTCTCTGTTTACGCTTTGGTCTCAGAGGAGCCTGACATTGCACAGATGACAGATATGACCTTTGGGAATAGGTCTTGTGATGTGCGTGCAACGTCAACTGGGTACAGATCAGTTTGAGTTTGGATCTTAGACAGTCTCAACACAAGCATGCTGATGAGGCCAGTGAAGTCATCATCACTGTCTGAGTTTTCAGAGGATGGGGTTGGAGGCGAGGCATCTTTGACAACATCCGGGCTGGTTGTAATCTGATCACCAACAATGTTCTGAGCTACACCAGAACGACTGGTGGTATCCTCTTTCTCTTCATCCATGTTGGCCCTAAAGCGTTGTGCTACAGCGGAGGTCTCACTGACACGGGAGAGAGACTGCTATCTATGATAATGTACTAATGACAGCTAAGAATTGCCCCTCAATAAACTGCCAAGGTCAGTGACATCTGTCAGAGATTCTTGGAGAGATTCTGATCTCTTGGTTGGCGATGACCCTCTGCTTTGAGCAACAGAAACCACAGAGTCCATGATCTGGCTTACCATAACTTTAGTAAACAGACTAACTGTGCCACTAAATATTGATGTGGAAGAAGTGCATGACATCCTATCTTCGGACTTGCTAGCCAACACACTGACTCCCTGAGCCAAAGTCATTGAAGATAATGAAGGCACAAGGCTAGGAAGCAAGAGGCGCTTCACAGACTCCTCTGCAAACAGCCGAACCGGCTCGTAAGCTGTGGCCTTCCCTGTATCCTCCTTTCTCTTCAGCTAAGTAAGGATGATGCACTCTTTCCAGCCGCCACTGTCAAAACCAGAGGGGTCAAGTTGCTGTCAGAAATTATGCGATTGACTTGGTGAGTAAGATCACGGGAGAGAGCACCAATCCTCCCCTGAGATATGAGCTCCTCCAATCTAGCTATCCCGGCTGTCAGATCATGGTGAGATGTAACCTGCCCTTCTTCCTCTGGATATACTTCCTTCACGGTATCTGCTGTAGTAGACATGGACTTCCTGGCATCACACACCACATTCAGTTGATGACTAAGCATCTCACAATGGGCAGAGGAGTTCTCTCTGGTAATTCAGAAGAGATTGGAGTGCCAGGGAGTGCAAATTCCCACTCAGACTTCCTTCATTTGGTTGAAGATGTTGATTTGGCTAATGATGTTAATTTTACTGATAACGTTGACAAAGCGAAAAAAGGCTCCTGTGGCTCTCGCAAGACCAGTTCATCATCACAATCAGTGCTTACATTCTCAATGTCCTCCAGCATCATTTCAACCACATTCTCTATTTGTGAAGTCTCTCCTGCTGTCACCAATTGTTCAGATTTCAACAGCTCTTTCTGAATGGAAACCAAAATATAGCTGAGGGATTCTTTGGCTTGAGCCATCATTGCTTTGGCTTGTTTTTCCAGTGTGAAATAGTTTCTCATCTTCATCTTCAGATTGTGGTAAACAGTCTTCGCAGTTGTCCAGATCTTCTTCTCAGATACTTTCACAACAGACTGGGAGCCTTCGAGTGCGGCCTCGGTGGGTTTGGAGATTTTCTCATTGCGCTCTTGAAGCTTAGTCTGTGTGCCATAGAGTAGCAGTAGAAGACTGCAGGAGAGAAAAGGCTCTTCATGTCGTTCGCAATTGATCCAACCATTTCAAAAGCAGCTGCAGCTGTATGCTTCAAGGACATGATTGATGTTGCTGGTGACCTTTGATAATCTGTCTGGTGCAGAGATGTTGACCGGCTCGATCTGGGTAAGCTACTGACTGATTTGGTCAGTATTTAACTGACCTTGTTAGTCGCCTTCATCTGGAACTCTTCACTTGAGAGCTTCTCGATGACAGAGGATGAAGAACTGGACAAAGACATGTCTTCTAGGTAAGACATGAAACTGCCCAAAAAGTCACAGACTTCAAGGGAGTTGTAAAAAGAACTCTGCAACAGAGGATGTGCATTCTAAATCTGCCACCTCTGAACTGTACATGGCCACAATCTGAGATAATACCTTTTTGGTGCAGGACTCTAGGTTTGGATCATAGAGAGACAGTAAAGGTTAACAAGTTCTCACTCTGGCATTTGTGTAGAGCACCAAGACCAGCTGACCTCTTGCCGTTCACTCTTACTGAGAAAAGGAGAGATGCGGCTCTGAGTATGATCTGATCTGGATTCAGGTTGCTCTGGTGTTTCCTCTGCTACAGAGGTAGCTGAATCTCTTCTACCAGACAAAGAAGATGAGCTGAGTTCTGCTATGGAAGATTCACTCCTACTTGGTGAAGAAGAGTCCAGAGTTGAACCAGGCAGAACACTGGAGCCAGCATGCTCCAGAAGCACAGCACAGTGTGTTCTGGGAGCACAGCACTGGAGCCCATTGTCTACAAACTGTGTGGAATGGTTTCCGCTTTGACATACAATGTCCCACTTGGGGATATCTCTGAGTGCTTGCTGGTTGATCTGATTCAACTTGCTTCACAATGTTTTTGACATCATCTTCAAAGTTGTCAATTATTTTAGATGCCTCAGAATCCACATTGGTCTGTATGAGCCCAGGGGCCACAGAATAAAGGATCCTGTCAGATGGGCCAGACGTATTCATTATGCTGGGAGTGGCACTAAATGTAGGGGAAGTTTGAACCAAACCAGAGGTAACGCTACTGAACCTTCTCAGTACAATCTCGCTCACAGCCTTTGAGGGTTTAGTCTTGAACTTGGCACTTGACAGAGTGTCAAGGTTTTTCACCAATACAGAGGCCCATTATCAGCAACCATCACTCCTGTGTTCCAATGGCACGTTGTGGCAGAGTTGCAAAGAAAAAGCCATATCTCAGACTGGACAATAAAAAGAAAAGATTAAGATGGGCAAAAGAACACAGACACTGAACAGAGGAACTCTGCCTAGAAGGCCAGCATCCCGGAGTTGCCTCTTCACTGTTGACATTGAGACTGGTGTTTTGCGGGTACTATTTAATGAAGCTGCCAGTTGAGGACTTGTGAGGTGTCTGTTTCTCAAACTAGACACTCTAATGTACTTGTCCTCTTGCTAGGTTGTGCACAGGGGCCTCCCACTCCTCTTTCTATTCTGGTTAGAGCCAGTTTGCGCTGTTCTGTGAAGGGAGTAGTACACAGCGTTGCACAAGATCTTCAGTTTCTTGGCAAATTCTCGCATGGAATAGCCTTCATTTCTCAGAACAAGAATAGACTGACGAGTTTCAGAAGAAAGTTATTTGTTTCTAGCCATTTTGAGCCTGTAACCGAACCCAAAAAATGCTGATGCTCCAGATACTCAAATAGTCTAAAGAAGGTTTTATTGCTTCTTTAATCAAGACAACAGTTTTCAGCTGTGCTAACATAATTGCAAAAGGGTTTTCTAATGATCAATTATCCTTTTAAAATGATAAACTTGGATTAGCTGACACAACGTGCCATTGGAACACAGGAGTGATGGTTGCTGATAATGGGCCTCAGTACGCATGTAGATATTCCATTAAAAAACAGCCGTTTCCATCTCCAAAGGTCATTTACAACATTAACCTCTCAGGGATCACTGCACAACTTGACCGTTTTGGAGAGCCTGGCGTGCCCAAAGTAAAATGCCCAGAAAATAGGATATGCACATATTTGGTACCATTGGATGGGAAACACTCTGAATTTTGTAAAACTGTTAACCATTTGTCTGTGAGTAAAACAGAACGGATATGGCAGGCAAAACCCTGAAAACTTTCTGTCCTGGAGAAAGTGGTTTTCACAGAGTGCCTCATTTGGAACCCCTCCCTCATGAAAATGCCCATAAAAGGGCATATGAATGCAGTACCTATCGCTTCCTTTAGATGTCAACAGTCTCGAGACAGTGTTTTGATTCTGTTCAGATGCTTTAGAGCAGAGAAGAAGAGGGAATAAGGAAGTGCCTCTTTGGAACTCTATAGGAGTGGGCGCGCGCTCTTGGGAAGCGCGCACTGTGTTTTTTACCGTCTTTAGAGCTCAGTTTATATTCCGGTTGATTTATTATAGTAAATATACGTAAAAGTGTTCCTAAGGATACATTTAAAATGATGTTTGATTGTTCTTGGACAAGTTTATAGGTATAAGTTGAACGAGTTCTAGTCACGTTTCAATGGAGGTGTNGCAGAAGTTCTTCAACAGGTAATTGATTTGTTTTTGCTGTGAAATGTGTTATGTGTGTGCCACGCTGGCTAATGAATTCATGGCTATGACAAAAGTATGTGAGGTGCTACCCTCAAACAATCAAATGTTGTGCTTTCGCCATAAAGCCTTTTTGAAATCTGACAACGCTGTGATATTGCCAAGAAACAGAGCTTTTGATGAGTATGGAACACTTGTATATTGGTGGATGTTTAATAATTCAACTTTTGGATTTTGAATTTGGCGCCTCACATTTCACCTGGTAGTGTCGGGAGTGGGGCGCTAGCGCCCCAGTGATCCCTGAGAGGTTAACAATGTCTACACTGTACTTCTGATCAATTTGATGTTATTTTAATGGACATAAAAGGTGCTTTTCTTTCAAAAACAAGGAACTTTCTACGTGACCACAAACTTTTGAACGGTAGTGTATGTTCAGGTCCTCTGGAACAGGAGAGTCTTCAGTATACAGGTGCTCCACTGCAAGGGCACTGCCAGATGCCAACATTTAAACTTTCACAGCCACTTCTCGAAGCAGCTTAGCCAATACCTAATCTTCTTTTTTTCAATTCATCCAACGTCTTCAAAAACAGTCATGGCCTCCTCTATTGCAGGTGGAATGCAGGACTCAACATATAATTGGTCCATTGGATTTGTGTGATCATTGAAAAATCTCTGGACCATGTTGACCATCTGTTCAGTTTGAGTACCAGAGGCAAAAGGGGATGAACCCCCTGAAAGGGTTCTGCTGATAGTCACAGAGAGGGCAGAGTTGAGCTGTTCAACACCTCCTTGATAAGGCCAACGGTCAGCTCAGGTGGGCAAGAGGACAGGATCTCATGGTCAGACAGTTGCTCCTGGACACTGCTGATGATACTGTCTGACATCTCTAGGTAGACTTTCACTGAGCTCTGGGAACTTCAAAATGAACAAGCAATGCATGATCAAATCAATCTCTTACTGATACGTTATTCGCAAACAAATCCAACAAACATTGTTACAGATGTCGGATCTTAATTTGACCTCTTTAGTCACAGTAGCAAAATAATCCTGTGGCAGGAGGATTTGAATATCTGAAGAAATACATAGAATCGCAGCCAGGGGCAGCTGGAAGCTGTGTTTGTATACAATGCACACCATCCTACATTGTACCTTATGTAGGTTACGTGCAGGGTACAGCACATCTTATGTGTCACACCCTGGCCATAGAGAGCCCTCTGGGTTCTCTATGGTGTTTTAGGTCAGGACGTGACTAGGGGGGTTTTCTAGTTGTTATATTTCTATGTTGGTGTTGTGTATGGTTCCCAATTAGAGGCAGCTGTTTTTCGTTACCTCTAATTGGGGATCATACTTAGTGTGTTCTGTTCCCACCTGCATTTGTGTGATATTGTTTTGGTTAGTGCCGTTGAGCGCTACGTATTGTACGATCAGTTGTGCTCGTTGTTGTTTTTTTGTATGTTCCACCTTTATTAAATATGTGGAACTTTAAGCACGCAGCGCCTTGGTCCATTTATTCAAACGATGATCGTGACAGAATATCCCACCTAGTCAGGACCAAGCAGCGTGCCCAGGAGGTAAAGGAGAGTTGGTCTTGGGAGGAAATACTGGGTGGATGCGAGACCCTTCCTTGGCGGGAGTCGCCAAGGAATATTGGAGGACAGCGACGACGCCGGGGTCCGCGGCCACAAACAGCCCAAGGGCAATCCCAAGATTTTTTTTGGGGGGGGGGGGCACAAGGGGCGGTCGGCCGAGCCAAGGAGAGAGCCAGAGCCCGTCTGGGAGTCGATCGAGGAGTTTAATGAGGAATATCGGAGAGAGGTGTTGGCTAGGATTGTGCTGCAGCGCAGGCGTTTAGAGGAGCGTGTCCCCAGTCCGGTGCAACCTGTGCCGGCTCCACGCACTCGCCCTGAAGAGCGTGTCCCCAGCCTGGTACATCCTGTGCCGGCTACCCACACTCGCCCTGAAGAGCGTGTCACCAGTCCGGTGCAACCTGTGCCGGCTCCACGCACCAGACCTCCAGTGCGCCTTCCCAGCCCGGTACGTCCTGTGCCAGCTCCCCGCACTCGCCCTGAAGAGCGTGTCACCAGTCCGGTGCAACCTGTGCCGGCTCCACGCACCAGGCCTCCAGTGCGCCTTCCCAGCCCGGTACGTCCTGTGCCAGCTCCCCGCACTCGCCCTGAAGAGCGTGTCACCAGTCCGGTGCAACCTGTGCCAGCTCCAGCTGATGTCTCGTTAAACCATCAATATGTGCTAAATTCCCCCGCACAACTGATCTCAATTGCAACCATTATTGGTCACGTCATTACTGCTCCCTAAAAAATTATGTCAGTACTACAGTCCTGCTTGCAACCAAAGATATGTTCGCCTTCTGGTTTGTATTGTAATCAGAACAACTTAGACCTTTTTGAACATACTAATGGTGATGTGTCTATTGGCAAACATTTCATACAATAAAAAGTATTTTATTGTTTACCACAGCGAATCTACTGTGGCAATTTAGCCACTTTGTATGAATGGAAACGAATGTTGTTGTATCCTACTGTTATTATTTTATTTGTTTCCTATTTCTGGTATGGTCATTTCTTATCAAGATCAAGGGTAAAATATCCCTGGACTGTCCATATTTGAAATGTGTAAATAAATCAAGTGGACTGAGTTCTTTGTGCCAAAAGGGTGTGGGACGGAATCAAACCCAATGCTGACGTGTGCATTCAGAAGGCAGCCACCCTAACCACTAGACCAGCTCAGGCCACCATTTAGACCTTAGGATACACTTGTATGTCGTAGCCTAGTGGAGATCAATATCTATCTTGTGTTATCAAGCTATATCAAATGACGGTTGTTGATGTGTATGGCTGCATTTCAGATACATTTTGGTACATTTGAATGTTGCAGGAATAGGACCTAGGACTAGCGTTTGAGCGAGAGAGAAAAGGATTTTGATAGCAAGCCCTGATCCCAGTGACTGCCCCCGCATGGAGAGAAAAAAACTGCTTTTTGTCAGGGACTCACAAGGCTCTTGATGCAGCAGGAAAATTCTCTGTGACAAAAGATTAAGATACGAAATCTGTAGTCTAGTATTCTAAATATAATTCACATTTGTGCTTGATTTCTTTTTTCACCATCATTAATTCAAATCTGCTCAAATAATGTGAGTTGATACAACATTTTGTACTGCATTTGATGGCTTGGAATGCACCTGCTAGAAAGCTGAGAAATATGTGAATTTCAATGGAGAAATTATTAGGGATATCCACACACACACACACATTAAAACCTTGTGGGGAACATACCTCTTGGAAGAACATGTGCTGGACCTGAAACCACCAGCCCTGATGCCACTCCTTCGCCATACACTTCACTTCCTCGATGAGCTCCAGTCTTTCCTAGGCAGCGAAGGCAGCGAAGGATCTCGCCCCTTCTGGGTAAGTCAGTGTCGTCCTCATCAAAGCCCGTCACCCCCAGTATGCAGTCCAGGGCCGGCAGCAGGATGTGCAGAGTGGTCTGCGTAATAAAAGTCACTATGGTCTTGCACAATTTGGCAAGTTGAGCCTTGGTCATCTGCATGGAACAAACAGAACAAAGTTTGTCAATGCAGCTGTGATATTTTAGATACTGAACGGAAAGCACTTGATCAACATAGTTTTTCTTGTCTGCGACAAACTTGGATCAAGTCTGATATGACAGATTAATGAATGTAATATTAGACCATAATTCGACGGCTAATCCATTTCTCTGAATTCATTAAAATAATATCACTCCCACATCCAAGGTCAAAGGCAGATTGGGAAACGTACAGGATTTTTGAATCCTTTATAGATTGCCTGCCACTGCCTAGAGAATAAAAAAATAAACACGTTTAAGTTTTAGTTGGTGTTTAGTTCCTTCTGCATAAATGTTGAAAAATGTTGCACATATCACACACAGACTACAGAAAAAAAGGCATATAACATACTCATCAGTGAGATTGCACAGGAATGATATGAGGATTGGGAGCAGTACTCAACCATCTCATCCTTGTTGCCTGGGCCGAATGCAGCCTTAAGAGCATTTTTCTCCAGGAGATCGATTACAGATCCTCTGTCCAGGTGTTTATTCCTGAATCCTAAAGATGTGAGTGCCGTTGAGAAAGTACAAGAAAATGTAAGAGAAATCTATATGTTTCTCTCTCAATACTATGCTCTGATACTGACACAGTATAATTGTTTTATAGGTCTATTTGAATAAAACCATCCATGTAACCTTTCATACTGACTACACTATTTGACTACAATTAGACTACAGTCTCATTGGAAACAGATGACAACCTGCACATCACAGACAGATTTAGAGAACCAATGGTATAGGCCTAAATCTCTGCGAGTGCCCTGTTCCCCTGACTTCTTGGCACTAATCTTCCATTTTCTTTTCCTGGCCTCCATTTTGTGCTGGGCCACCGGTTCTTCCTCATCAACCTCCTTCCCCCTTACTCTGAGGATCATCATCATCCCTCATTACTGCCTACAAGAATTCATGAATTCGAAAAGGTCAATGTCTGATTAGATACCTGCAAAGGACATCACATTAACCAGAGCTAACTTGATGATTGTGAATGACTGAGAAAATGGTAGGCCTAGATTTTTTGAGGCATTATTTTCAAGCAAATGCCCGCTTAGATTACTATTTTCTTTTTTACATTGCCCAATATTTCATGGAGTGATTTAGATGACCTTTTCTTGATCCATAATAATGTATTTTATATCTCAAAAAGCCTTTCCCTGTCTGTTGGTTTCACTGAAGTCGAGTTCTGATTGACCGTAAAATGTGTGGCAATATTTGACTGTAACTACATCATGGAATGTTAGACCACCATTCTATTCTTTGGGGAGGAGCTTGGGAGAGACCACCTTCTCTTGGCCTACAGAAATGAAAACACAAAAATAACCTTTTGTCCTGCTCTTGCTATGTAGAGTATGCCGCCCTCTTGCGGATTTATTTAGGCAGTGGTGTAAAAGTAAAGATACCTTAATAGAAAATAACTCAAGTAAAAGGGAAAGTCACCCAGTAAATTACAACTTGAGTAAGTCTAAAAGTATTTGGTTTTAAATGTACTTAAGTATCAAAAGTAAATGAAATTGCTAAAATGTACTTAGGTATAAAAACTAAAAGTATAAATAATTTCAAATTCCTTATATTAGGCAAACCAGATGGCACAATTTTAGTATTTTTTTTTATTGACGGACAGCCAAGGGACACTCATACATAATTTACAAACAAAGCATTTGTGTTTAGAGAGTCTGCCAGATCAGAGGCAATAGGGATGACCAGGGATGTTCTTTTGATAAGTGTGTGAATTGGACCATTTTCCTGTCAAAATGTAACAAGTACTTTTGGGTGTCAGGGAAAATGTATGGAGTAAAAAGTACATTATTTGGCAAAAATATAAATAGGAAAGTAAAGTACAGATACCCATAAAAAAAGACTTAAGTAGTACTTTCAAGTATTTTTACTTAAGTACTTTACACCACTGTATTTCGGTACGTCATGTATGATCCACTTTTCCCTCATCACTGTCTTACATGCTGACCACACCGCTCGCGCTCATCAACGAGCGTCTGCGTAGCCAGTCGCTAAAATAGAACTTGGTTCTGCAAGTCCCGGCACTGCAAGTCCCACCTCTCCCATCTCCTCATTGGTTTTTAGGAGCATATACCCACGTGTCATCTCCTCATTGGTTTTTAGGTGCATATACCCACGTGGGTGATTAAAAGATGAACTGAGGTCCCCACTCCAGTCCAGTTGGTAGTGCACCTTAAAGTTGGTTGCCAACCGCCATATAAAGTCCAAAGAGGAAGAAGAAGCCTGAAGGAGGCGAGATTACTAGAAACAAACTTGGTTTATCCTTTTATTTGTGGATTAATTGTCGAAGTAGATCATAAACCCACATGGGTGATTCGAAGATGAACTCAGGTCCACACTCCAGTCCAGTTGGTGAGGGTAATGCACCTTAAAGTTGGTTGCCATCCGCCATATAAAGTCCAAAGAAGAAGCCTGAACAAATTACCGTGACCTAACAAATTACAAAACACTTTTGCGGTGATAGGCCTGCCTAGGCTACATACCGCTAAGAATGTGCGAAAACATTTATACAAATGGAAAAGTACAGTATTATTTCCTGTTTACAGTGCACACGTTTGACCAGGCAAACTGATGTGTTTTACTGTTGTATAGTTATTGTCATCCCTGGTTGTAGGCAAGGAGTTGTTTTGGTACTGAAGCAGAATTCAGGTGCAATTGCATTAGGAAAAAAATACGTTGGCTGGATCGACTGTCGACTTCGATGACGTTTCACTTTCACAGAAACTTGGGTGATTCAAATGCAATAGAGAGTGAAGCGTAAAGTGCAACACCTCTCAAAGATATGACAGACATCGCCCTTACATTTGCCAAGACCTGATTGGATTTAGTTATACATACACATTCAATATTGTTTACCTAACTAATAGTCTTTGAAACACATATTTGCCACTTCCCATCTGTCTGGAATATGGACATTTAAATACTGAATTGATGAAGATGTTGAAAAACACTTTCTGGATGAAAATGAACAGGGCCCATATTGATAAAGTCTCAGTAGGAGTGCTGATCTAGGATCACTTCCTCCCATGTCTATGTAATCTTATTTATTCTGATCTAAAATGCAAAACTGATCCTCGATCAGCACTCTGACAGTCCCAGGCATTGTATCAAATGGAGTGAATTCTAGGAAACTGCTGGACATACTTTCTGGAGGGGCAGAAGGACCTGCCACATCTTTCCCGGATCACCGCTCCACCTGCCGTTTACATACGTCCTCTCCTCCACGGGGGTCAGATAGCACGCTTCTATCTTACAGGAGTCTGGGAAGTTTCCTGTGTTGACGTCACTTGATGCAGTAAGAGTAGCACAAGCTCGGTACAGTGGGCCAATGTGTTTACCACAGAGGCGTTATGTCGATGTCTCCATTGTGATACAATGTAACCCAACCTGTTACATTGTGTAACCCAACCTGTTACATTGTGTAACCCAACCTGTTACATTGTGTAACCCAACCTGTTACATTGTGTAACCCAACCTGTTACATTGTGATACCATGCAAACCAACCTGTTACATTGTGATACCTTGTAACACAACCTGTTACATTGTGATACCATGTAACCCAACCTGTTACATTGTGATACCATGTAAACCAACCCGTTACATTATGATACCTTGTAACCCAACCTGTTACTGTCATAACATGTAACCAAGCCTTTAACACTGGAACTTGTTACGACCTTTCGGTTACTGGCCCAACACTGTTAACCGCTAGGCTACCAAGTGGTTGGTGTCTATCTCGATATGGCTGATCACTCCAGGATGTCTGAGGACGGCCCCCTCTTAACATGGTACCTGTAGGATGCCCTTCCCATCCACCTGTGGAGCTACGTATCGCATCACCAGATGATACAAAAGGGTAGTGTTCAGTAGGGCACAACACAGCAAAACGTTTTGAAATGTAAACCAAGATGAGTGTTTCTCACAGGAGGTTGGTGGCACCTTAACTGGGGAGAGTGGGCTCGTGGTAATGGCTGGAGCAGAATAGGTGGAACGGTATCAAATACATAAACACATGGTTTCCTTGAGTTTAAGGCCATTCCATTTGCTCCGGCCATTATTACGAGCCACTCTCCCCTCAGCAGCCTCCTGTGCTCCCTGTTTCAAACCACTTCCACCTACTGAACACCACCCAGTTTTATGGCATGTGCCAAATTGTGAGCTCTGATGTTACCTCCAGGTTTTTGGGCATGTCCAGTCGACAGGCTGTCTCCCATCCATCACCCAAGTCAGCAGATCTTCAAAAAACCTGTGAAGGTATGACCTACTACAGCCAACCCATTCTATAGACTGCTCTTTTTGATATATTCATTACCAATGGTATGCATTAAGAATGAGATTCTGGATTGAAACATACAGACACATCTGCCTATATGTGTGCACTTCAAGCGTTAAAGAGAGATCACCAAAAAAAGCAACAGTGGTGAAGTATGTTGCTCTATTTGTTTTAATGTTTAATTCCAGTGTTATCTATACCGAAGTTAATGATTCTTGCTTTTCAGTATGATGACAGAAGCCCCATTGCCAAAGTGGGCGTCACTGTAGCCCAGACAAACCCCACCATTGACCAGTGCCACCAGGTCCAACTGGATCTGAGTGGTAATCTACTCTAAACGGTGCCTGAGGAAGGCACGCAGCATCATCAAGGACCCGACACACCGCAGCCATGAGCGGTTTTCTCCCTTATCGGAGCATGAGGTACTACAGGCTCAGAGAGTTTCTGTCTACAAGCCTGCTGAACACTTGAACTGGACTGACCACCTGTCCATATTCTCCACACCGTAGCACACATGCACACACACTGAGTATTCAAAACATTAAGAACACCTATTTCCGTGACAGACTGACCAGGTGAAAGCTGTGATCCCTGATTGATGTCACTTGTTAAATCTACTTCAGTGTAGATGAAGGGGGAGAGACAGGTTAAAGAAGGGTTTTTAAGCATTGAAACAATTGAGGCATGGATTGTGTGTGTGTCATTCAGAGGGTGAATGGGCTAGACAAAAACATGTCTTTCAACGGGTTATGGTAGTAGGTGCCATGTGCACCGGTTTGTCAAGAACTGCAATGCTACTGGGTTTTTCACTCAACAGTTTCCCGTGTGTACCACCCAAACAGTCCACCACCCAACTTGACACAAGTGTGGGAAGCATTGGAGTCAACATGGGCCAGCATCCCAGTGGAACATTTTTGACACATTGTAGTCCATGCACTGATGAATTGAGGCTACTCAATATTAGGAAGATGTTCCTAATGTTTAGTATACAGTCATGCTACACACACACACACACACACACACAACTGCTGCTATCAGACTCGTATTATACTGCTCAGAATACACCGCCCCCCTCACGTGTGTAGATTTTTGGGGGGAAGAATTGTGCCTTTGTACTATACCTATGCTAAAATGTTTATCTATTCTACGGAGCCATTTACTTTGTTCGTATTTTTATCGTTGTTGCATTGTCGAGAAGGAACCTGTAGCATTTCATTGTACGATGAATACCGTGCGTGTCCCGTACATACAACTAAATAAAATTTGAAACCACAGACCAGTCTTTCTGCCCAAGGCCATAGACCTTTATTTTTATAGGGACAGTGTACATTAATCAACATTTTCAGTAAAAGTACCGGTTTTAGGCAACCAGCTCATTTTCGACCGTAGTCCTTCAGTCTAGTAATCCCCATCTGCAAAACAATAATCAAACAGCAGGTGTAGCATTCAGTGGGCTTTAACAGATCCTTTAACTGATGAAAGCAAGTGTAACTACATGGAGAGAGTATCTGACATGGAGGCGTTACCTGGGTACATGTTGAGTCGTAGGAGGGTGACTGCCTGGATAGGTGATGGAAGTAGTTATGACAGCTTCAGCTCAACCATCCCATACAATAGCAATCAGTATAATCAGGAATCACACCATATGAATCACAGTGGGGCGCCGCCCGACCCACTTGTTTCAGCTGTCACAGGAACAAGCTCCTCATGACACGGAGCGCAACTGGCAAACGGTTGATCATTGATCTTCTCCAGTGTCAAGTGGCAGAGGGCGAGTAATTCCGGTGAAGGACGTGTCCACATGCAGGCTATTTACCCAGATTATGTTTCGCCAAATGCTTCTATTACAACAGTCTTTCACCCATCATACCTCAAAACCTAAGGTTACACCATTGATTATATTTTTAGCATTCCTCACAAGGAAACAATGTATAGCCTCAATACCTGCCATGTTAAGTTATGGACTGTTGGTCCATGCAGCCCTATAGCTCCCTCAGTGGCCTCACACTGCACAACATAAGCTTAAACTTGACTGTCGTGAGCAATAGCCTATATTGGGCACATTTCCTAGTGTAGATTGTACCAAATGGTGGATTTATACATAGGCAAATACACTACCTGTCAATTCCACTCAACATCTGTAATAATTGGATCAGGACATTTTCTAGTGTGCAAAAACCCCCATTGAATACTACCATTACATAGAGGCCCGAAAGCAATCTGAAAAAGCCCCTTAGCACCACAAGTTGTAGGATGAGGCAATACAACTGATCAGCCATCAAAGCTGCTCCAAGTCTTCAGATATTCAAGTTAATGGTCCTTCTGACTGACGTACTTTTCTGAAAGGATATTAGTCTAGACCAGGGGGGCTCTCCCAACTGTTCCTGGAGAGCTACCGTCCTGTAGGTTCACTCCAACCCTAATCTAGCGCACCCAATTCTAATAATTAGCTGATAAACTGAATCAGGTTAGTTACAACAGGGGTAGGAGAACACATACAGGAGGCAGGCTCTCCAGGAACAGGGCTGGAGAGCCCTGGGCTACACCATCATGTATGGGATTGGCATGACTGACCACCCTATCCCCAGAGAACACAGAGCAATGACAGAGTAAACTCATTTATTTTGTCATCTGGACTCTACAGTTGGAATTCTGGGAATTCAAAAACAACGTCTTTGCCTGTGAGCTTCTTGTAGACACCGGAGAAGGTCTCAACCTGAAAATAAAGGCAACCACTGGTTAACCACTGCATAGACTGCAACATTTACAGGTTATGATGATCAATATATCAATTGCATGACAACACAAAAGGCAAGGCATGCATTTGGCACAAGACATTTGCAGCACATAAACCATTTGAGACATCAGTCAAGAGAAGTTGTACAATGCATGGTTTAGCCCCCCAGTCACGGCCCAAAGGGCTCTGGGAAGATGTAGGAATATACAGAACGCCGTCCTCACCAGCCCGAAGGCCGGGGACAAAGCTTGCTCTCCAACGTCGTGGAACGGGACTGTACGTCACAGCACTGTGAAGTACTACGCTCCCATACGCCACAAGGACAGAGCCATGCAAGAGCAACCTCACAGGATGTCCACGTTGGGGTTAAGGTAGGTGAACTAGCAAACTGCTACATGACTCACTTTGTGTTCCACATTGTTCTGCTGAGCCTTGTCAAGGTGGACCTTGATGAGCCGACTGCTGTCCAGTTTCACGCGGATCCTCTTGCCAACAATCTCACTGGGGAAGACCAGGTCTTCAAGGATGGCATCATGCACAGCGGTCAGAGTACGGCTGGAGAAACAAATCACAACGTGCATTAGACATTTGAGGTAAATACAGAAATGTTCTAAACCTTGCAAAAAACTATTTTTCCTACAATCAGTCTCATTCAAAATCAGAGGAAGATTCTTTATGCATGTATTGAAATGGCAACAATCAAATAGCTATACAAGTATTTTGAAAATCATTACTGGAGACAAGCAGTCTTCTTTAGATTTTAATTTAGTTCTTTTACCAGGTAAGTTTACTGAGAACACATTCTTATTTACAGCAACGACCTGGGGAGTAGTTACAGGGAAGAGGAGGATGAATTAGACAATTGGAAGCTGGGGATGATTAGGTGACCATGATGGTACAAGGGCCAGATTTGGAATTTAGCCAGGACACAGGGTTAAAACCCCTACGCGTAGGGTAAAGCAAGCTATTAGGAAGGAAAGTTGATGTTGCATTACATGGTTTGTCCCTGTTTATCCTTGAAGCTATATAATAACCTTTTATAAAATCCCATTAAAAGCATACGACATGGTGTTAGTAAAATTGCGCACTGCATGGTTTAGCCCCCCAGTCATGGCCCAAAGGGCTCTGGGAAGATGTAGGAATATACAGAACGCCGTCCTCACCAGCCCGAAGGCCGGGGACAAAGCTTGCTCTCCAACGTCGTGGAACGGGACTGTACGTCACAGCACTGTGAAGTGCTACGCTCCCATACGCCACAAGGACAGAGCCATGTGAGAGCAACCTCACCGGATGTCCACGTTGGGTCCAAATATGGTGTGCAAGTATGGCAGCATCAAATATGGCACAACAATTTTAACTTCTAAACCCAGCACCCATTTGCTCTAACTTTAAAGCTACAATCCATTCTCTTCCATACAGTATGTAGTCGTGGACATGCAGGTGTGACAACAGAACTCACCTCCTGGGACGCTTCTGTTTATTCTTGATACGGCTTTTCCTGGTTGGTTTGGGCAGGATTCTCCTCTGCAAGTTGAATCAAAATATCAATGATTACCAATTTACACAGGCAGACTTTTAAAGCCCAACAAGCATTCTAAATAAATAATGTACACTGCATGGTTTAGCCCCCCAGTCACAGCCCAAAGGCTCTGGGAAGATGTAGGAATATACAGAACGCCGTCCTCACCAGCCCAAAGGCCGGGGACAAAGCTTGCTCTCCAACGTCGTGGAACGGGACTGTACGTCACAGCACTGTGAAGTACTACGCTCCCATACGCCACAAGGACAGAGCCATGCGAGAGCAACCTCACCGGATGTCCACGTTGATATTATGCTACACTCACAGCATAGAAACATGTATATTTGAGCACTAAAGATGTCCGTAAATAGACTTGTCCGTAAATAGACTTCTCCAAAAGAACCAAGCTAACCAACAGCGGGGTCACCGCAACACCTCTACAAACTGCCCCTGCAACTCGTGGAAAACAGGACAGCAAGACATCACCCTAACCTGTGCAACGAAGACGACGTGTTTTCCGCTGAACTTCTTTTCCAGCTCCCTCACGAGTCGCACCTGAATCTTCTGGAAAGATTTCAGCTGGGGCACGGGGACAAAGATGATGATGGCTTTCCTGCTACCACCAACTTCAATTTCCTGAGGGAGAGGATAGCATTTCAGTTAGAACACAAACTGAGGCAAATACAAACACTGTAATAGATGCTTTGATTGCTTTAGCGGTCTGAATGAAAAATAGTATGCACTGCATGGTTTAGCCCCCCAGTCACGGCCCGAAGGCTCTGAGAAGATGTAGGAATATACAGAACGCCGTCCTCACCAGCCTGAAGGCCGGGGACAAAGCTTGCTCTCCAACGTCGTGGAACGGGACTGTACGTCACAGCACTGTGAAGTACTACGCTCCCATATGCCACAAGGACAGAGCCATGCGAGAGCAACCTCACAGGATGTCCACGTTGGGGTTAAACTCAAACACCACACAGCTCCTTTTACTAAGCGTCAGACAAACTCATACCACATTCATCGTCAGTTATCCAAAAATGGTCTGAGCAAACAGTCAGAACGAAGGCAAGTACAAGACATGCAGTACAGGATCCTTACTTTTGCAGCAGTGATGTTCAGCTCCCTCAGCTGAGCCTTCATGTCCGAGTTCATCTCCAGCTCCAGGAGAGCCTAAAAGAAGGCTGACATGTTGAATACTGCTTACAGTATTAGCCAAGTGACTAAAGACGTTTTATATGAAGTGCTATATATTGACAGATTTGCCATAGCTTACCTGGGAAATGCCAGACTCGAACTCATCTGGCTTTTCGCCATTGGGCTTCACGATTTTGGCGCTGGTACTGAACATGGCCTATGTCTATGGAATTAATGAAAGACAAGACTACCATTTGAGCATACTCCCGAGTCCCTTATGTCTTTGGACATCATACACGGTTTCTGGTAATGTAGTATACACAGTGAAACTAACCAACGTTAGCAAAGTGGTCCATGCCGACTCCATCACACCATCACACCATACAGACATGCAGTTACTAGCTAGCGCTATCGGCTAAGGTTGATCAAACGAACAGTCGACTGATCGTTATCCGATTTCATGTACACATTCAAAATACAAACGGCGTTAGCTAGCTAGTAGCCATCATACACAACCTAACAAGTAACTATTGCATCAAACAATGTACAGGAGATAGGGTCGCATGTTCCAAGTTAACTACTTAACATTAGCTAGCTAACGTTAGCCAGTTGGCCGTCTTTAAACCCAGGTTCCTTATCAAATGGCTAACGTTAGCTAGCAACGAACTTCAGACAGTACTTAAACATACAGCATATTTCAGGCTAAACAACTGTCAGGACACTTGACAAAAGTAAAATATTAAAACGGTTAAAAAGCCACTAGTCGACTAACTACAGGCAATTCTTACAGGAACACATGGGCCTCAACGCGCCAGCTATGCCTCCTTCCAGTTTTCATGTTAGGTCTATCCTGAAACACTTCATACAATTCATTACACAACGCCCATCCAAAACCTTAAATATAATAATCTAACGCATCAACAGTCTTACATGAACTCTGATACAAGAACGAGGAAATTCTATGCACATTTACAACAGTTTGACAAGAAATTCCGATCCGTGGGAGCATTATCTTGACCTACCTCAGTCAACGACGGCCAGGGAAGAGGCCGGAATCTCGCGAGAGGAGTGTACAAGTACGTCGTGGAAGGAATCATGGGAACGCGGAAGTCGGAGTTTTAAAACCAACAGATCACTGCAGCAGATATCGTGAACTTTAAAGTAATTCATGTAAATACAGAGTCCAAGAATAAACATGTCAGCGTAGATCATGTTCAAATGTATAGCTAACTTTTAGGGTTGTGTGTTGACATTACGGTTGTCAGGTAGTAGCTAGCAAAAGGTGTTTGCTTTGGGTTAGCGGTCTAGCAAGCTAGCCACTGTTTACATACCTGTATTTGTTTCCAATGACGGCTAGCTAATAGTTGTCCTTGCATTTTAACACATAGCTAGTGATGGTCTAAGTGATGTTCAGGTTACCCGTTCTTTATAGTATAATACGCAGGGCAGTCTGCATTGGCACAGAGGAGATGGTGAAAGGCAAATTCTTCTACGCTGTGAGGAAAGGATTCAACCCTGGAGTTTACCAAACTTGGTGAGCTGTGTAGTAGTTACCTAGCTAGGGAACTAGTTACCACTGTTACCACTTAAACACATATTGTCATTTCTATTCACATTGAATATCATGTATTTGCTTTTTCAGGGATGAATGTAAGAGCCAAGTTGACAAGTTCCCATATGCCAGCTACAAGAAGTTTGCTGCAGAAAAGGATGCATGGGCTTTTGTCAGAGGCAAAGCAACGTCGATAACTCCAGACGTGTCAGAAGGTAGATCGATGGATATGTTCTTTCTCTATGGGTCACTGTACTTGTGAAATGACAATACAATGGGTACTGTTGTTACTGGCTTTAGGAATGGGCAGCCTATCTTGTCATTGGACAAGTAGTGCACCATTCAAACACAGCACAATCAGACTTCTACTCCGACCAAGGTATTATCTTTCAGGAGCCAGCAGTGAGGCAACACTCCCAAGAAGGGCCCCGGAGGCCCTTGAGTATATTCCCATTGGTCAGAAGAGACACTATGATCACGTGGAGGAGGAGGTGGTGTCCCCTGCCAAACGAGCTAAACCGTCCCAGGAGGCATCTCAAGACAGCTGCGCATCTTCAAAGAGCTCTGATGGATTCACCTACATGGGTAAATATACCTGTTACTCCTTTAAATTGTATTTCTTGTTTTGGTTTAGAAATGTAAAACAATTTTTGTGAACAATTATTTTTAGTATATTCCATATAAGGCAACATAAAAGCAGTAAATACAAGCAACATCAAAAATAAAAAAGTTATAATAAATAAAGCAAAGAATCAAGAAGGAAAACACAAATGTTTGACTGTCATATACTCATACCTATACACATAAACATGCACAAATAAACCCCAAACTTACAGATATAGCTTATAGTAGCTGCAAATATCCTATAATGATGATTGAAAACAAATTAAACATGATTAAGACAACAGTCCGTTTTTCCAGGTGATGCAGTGGTGGTGTACACAGACGGCTGCTGTTCAGGCAATGGGAAGGCCGGAGCCCGAGCTGGGATCGGGGTGTACTGGGGACGTGACCATCCTCTGTGAGTAGGCCTGGGTCTGTGGTTATAACTCGTAGACTGTTTGACACTACAGTGGGTTGGTTTTCATGTGGACTCTTTACTGTAGGAATGTAGCTGAACCGCTGGATGGAAGACAGACCAACCAGAGGGCAGAATTACAGGCAAGTACTGTGTTTGTCTTATTTGTTTTAATTCTGAACTCTTAACCAGATTGCTGTTATTTGAATGGAATAGCCACAGCACCCTTTGAATTGTAACCCCACAAAGATTTAATCCCGCATTTTGCTTCTGAATGGCACAGGCAGCCTGTAAAGCCTTGGAGCAGGCCAAAGAGATGGACATCAAGAAGTTGGTGCTCTATACAGACAGCAAGTTCACCATTAACGGTATGTGTGTGCTGCTTATATCACTTTACTAACACTCTATCAAGGGACTGACTGATTGTGACATGGCTTTGTGTGATGCTGCAGGCATGATGCAGCATCTAACGTTATTAGCTAGGCCTACTAATGTGACTATCTTAATGACTGTTGTGTTGTTTCCTCCAGGCGTCACCAGCTGGGTGAAGAACTGGAAGCTGAACAACTGGAGGCTCAAATCTGGTGGCCCTATCATCAACAAAGAGGACTTTGAAAAACTTGACAAGTTAAATGAAGAGCTGGAGGTTGTATGGGTAAATATCAATGACGCCTGTTGCTTGACATATCTGTTAATATTTTCACTTCAAGTATAGTGGGTTTCAAAGACTAGAACATAGTTTCCCAAACTATGGGTAATGATTGGGCTGCGTGTCCTGTGTGGCTCAGTTGAGAGGTTGTGGGTTCGATTCCCACGGGGGATCAGTATGAAAATGTATGGGCTTACTAATGTAAGCTGCTCTCGATATGACTAAAATAAAGAAATATGTGGGGTCTCCTGATTTGAAAATGGTTTTAGAACACCTATTCATACAAGGGTTTTTCTTTATTTTTACTATTTTCTACATTGTAGAATAAGTGAAGACATCAAAACTATGAAATACCATATATGGAATCATGTAGTCACCAAAAAAGTGTTAAACAAATCAAAATACATTTTATATTCTTCAAAGTACCTTGATGACAGCTTTGCACACTTTTGGCATTTTCTCAAACAGTTTTGTGAGGTAGTCACCTGGAATGCATTTCAATTAACAGGTTGCTTTGTTAAAAGTTAATTTGTGGAATTTCTGTCACCCATAATGCGTTTGAGCCAATCAGTTGTGTTGTGAAAATATTCAGAACCTTTGACTTTTTCCACGTTGTTAGGTTACAGACTTACTCAAATTGATTAAATAGTTGTTTATCCTCAATCTACACACAATACCCCATAATGACAACGCAAAAACAGGTTTTTATAAATTATTGATCATTTATTAAAAAAAATTTGCTTCACACATTTACCTAACTATTCAGACCCTTTACTCAGTACTTTGTAGAAGCACCTTTGGCAGTGATTACAGCCTTGACTCTTCTTTTGGTATGACGCTACAAGCTTGGCACACCTGGATTTGGGGAGTTTGTCCCATTCTTTTCTGCAGATGGTCTCAAGCTCTGTCAGGTTAGATGG